>CALYLW010000029.1:0-195679 GCA_944989445.1 Ampullaceana balthica
CCGCAGGTGCCATACTACGATTGACTGAGCTGGTTCGTAATTTAAACTCGTTTGAGTTCAACGGGCAGTTTTTTGATCAAATTAGTGGAGTTGCTATGGGAACGAAGATGGGACCAAGTTACGCATGCATATTTATGGGCCATTTAGAACACATATGGAGTGAAAATTACAAAGGTATCTTTCCAGAGTACTACAGGAGATACATTGACGATTGTATAGGAATAACAAAAATGGACATGCAACAATTACAAAGTTTCATTGACTTCGTTAGTAATTTCCATTGTGCAATCAAATTTACTTATACCATCCATAGGAGTGCTGTCAATTTTTTGGACATTCAAATTAAATTAAAAGAAAACAAAATATCAAAATCAATATTTTACAAGTCTACAGACAGCCATAGTTTACTTATGTACACATCGTCCCATCCTCAATCATGTAAGAACTCTATTCCATTTTCGCAACTATTGAGACTTAAAAGACTCTGCAGTGATGAAGCAGACTTTTTAGAAAAAAGTCATGAAATGCTGGATTTTTTTCGAAGGAGGTCACACCCGGAAACAGTTTTAATATCCGCTATCAATCGAATTAAAGGCATGACCAGACAGGAGACATTTACATCATCTGGTTCTGATCAATGTGATCGATCCAAATTTATTTTAACTTTTCATCCCCATAATTTTATAGCCCGCCAGGTAATTCTCAAAAACCGACCAATCCTGATGGCTGACCCTCTAACTCAGCAAGTCTTCAAAAAACCTCCTCTTTTTGCTTTTCGGAGAGATAGAAGCCTGAGAGATATACTTGTAAGAAGTCACCTTCCCACAATGAAAGCACATATTGGAGTAAAAGGTTGCAACCGTAACCGTTGCAATACTTGTCCATATGTGATTGAAATTAACCAGGTTTCTTTCCATCTTGAAAACTTCATAATAAAAGATGGATTCACTTGCACTATTCGCAACGTGATTTATGCAATTCTTTGCAAGAGGTGTAATAAAATTTACGTGGGTGAGACAGGTCGTCGTCTTGGAGATCGGTTTCGAGAACACCTGTATAATATTAATAAACAGGCTCAATGTCCTGTATCTAAACATTTTAACAGTGTTGACCATGACGGTATTTCAGATGTTGCAGTTACTGGTATTTTATATGCAAACAATACCCATGATATGATCCACATGGAAAATAAACTTATAAAACGATTTGGTACGTTGGCTCCATATGGAATTAACCAAATTCACAATTTTACCTAACTGCAGAATCTTTTTCCCGTTGTGATTTTAACTGTAACTTTAGATACTTCCTCCTTTTTCCTACATCCTGTGTCCTTGTTTGTTTTTGTTTTTCCTTTCATTTTATTTTACATGAATATTTTAAATTATTTTATTATATAACATGTTTTAAGAATTTAAATATATGTAAGTACCTATTTTATGTTATTGTACTGATGAAGGCATTAGCCGAAACGTCTATTGTCGTGTTAGTCTAAAATAAAGCTCAAATTTTTTGTTTTAATTGCACAATTTGTTTGTGTATTTTGTATTTTGTCGCCATAAGCCTCCATTGTCTTCAGAGTCTCGTCTCGCTGGAGCTCGACGGGACTGGCTTTCGTCACCGCTGTGTTTGCCAGTGTCAAACGTAGTTCAGGCAAGTCAAAGCTTTCATGTGGTCGTCGAGCAGGGACCAGTCGCATTCGTTCCCTGTGCTTGGGTATGGGGACTGAGTCTTCTAGTTCGTAGACCGTATCCATGAAGGATGGTCTTTTCAGTCGGGTCCTCTTTACCCATCGATCTTGTATTTGAAAGCAGGGTTCGTCATGCTCCAACCTACGGTATCGCTCTACCGTGGTCATGATTGCCTTTTCTCGCCTTATCGCCAGGGGTTCTACGTTTGACATAATTTCTACAGCTGCTGTGGGTGTCGTACGCAACGCCCCGCATACAAACCGTAGAGCTTGGTTCTGTTTTCGGTCCAGTCCCTCTAGAGCCGTACGGCTCGCAAAGGCTTGGACTGGGAGGCTGTAGCCAATGGCACCCCTCACACTACTGAGATAGAGAGCTCTCAGTAATCTTGCATCCGCACCCCAACTAGTGCTAGCCAGTTTCTTCACCAGGGACAGTTTAGCTGTGACTTTGGAGCACAATTCACGCACATGGTTATGTAGCTGGACCTTCTGGTCCAACTTGATTCCCAAGTACGTTGGTGTCCGATCCCAATTCAATCTTTTCCCACATATCTGAAGCACCACCTCATGCTTCAGGGCATTCCGTCCAGTAAGGAACTGGGCTCACAGCGCTTTACATGAAAGAAATAACATACCTATAAGTATTAAATTAACTTTCATATCATAACAAACACAAAAATTACAGTACATTATACATAAGCTACGGTAATCATTTACAAGAAATGGTGTCTCATTAATTTTGAAAATAAATTTTGAAAAGAAGTGTCTTAAGTGCAGTCTTGAAGGACTTGGTTGTTTGAATACTACGTATGTGTAATGGTAGAGAATATAACACTACACACACAGTACAACACTGTTCGCTTGGTACACACTACACAGTTCGTTGATAATAAATATTTTAATAAATAGTATTAAATACTTGATATGAAGTAGTAAAGTACACCTTATTAGCTCTTACACTTAAATGTGGAGCTATCCGGAACCGGAATCTGGATCCGGCAAATATTAAGGCCAATCTATCCGGATTCGGAAAATAGTAAAAAACCATATCCGGCTGATACCTTATCTAAATCTGCACCAATAAAGGTTAACTCAGGAGTTCCACAAGGAACTGTGCTAGGTCCCTTACTCTTTTTAATTTATATAAATGATTTACCCAACAACATCTCAACAGGAACAAAAGTTAGGTTATTTGCTGATGATTGTATAATCTATAGAACAATTAAATCAGAAAAAGATAGCAACATTTTACAAAAAGACTTAGATTAATTGATAAAATTGGAAAACTAACCGGAGTATGTCTTTCCACCCAGAAAAGTGTCAACTGTTAAGAGTAACAAAAAAACAAGAAACAAATAAATTCAAAATATTACATTCATGGAAAAGAACTGACCCAAAATAAAGAAGCAAAATACTTAGGAGTCTTAATAAATGACAAAGTATCATGGAACCCCCATGTCAATGAAGTTATTTAAAAATTAAACTAAACCTTAGGCTTTATAAAAAGAAACTTTAACAAATGTAACAGAGATATACAACTAAAATTGCTACCTCACGTTGGTGAGACCTGTACTAGAATATGCATCTTCTGTATGGGACCCATCCACCAAAGAAAGCACTGATAAACTAGAACAAATCCAAAAAAGAGCTGCCAGATTCATTACTGGAGAATATTCGAGACTGACAAGAATAACACCATTAGTTAAATGATTAAACCTTGAAACACTAGAGGATAGAAGAACCAAGAGCAAAGTAGTAATCATACATAAAGCAATTAATCCTAATTTAGAAATACAACACAAAGATAACTTAATACAACCCTCAGATAGACCTTAGGATAAAAACACCTTTCTTATTTCGTATGCAAGATTTTTCGTACAAATTTTCGTTCTTCCCGTCCGGTATTCGGGTGCGCAATGGGTTGCCTGAAGAAACAAGGAAAACCAACACTTTATCAACATTTAAACCTCTATTAAAAATGCAGGACTAAATACAAACCATAGATATGCGTAGGACGCAATAATCTTCTGTATAGAAGGAGCATCTGTAAATAGATAAGATAAGATAATTATATTAAACATTCAAATAATTAAAAAAAATTTATTTAATGGCAAGGTGTTATTATATTGTAACTCTGAACATAAAATTAATTTAAGGTAGGTGTTCATCTAGTCAGGTGTTACCCTCTAAGAAAAGTAGATATTGGTGAAAACAGATTAGACATATTATAATAATAATAATAAATTGCTAATTTTTATAGCACTATTTCCCAGCAAGGAGCCGGGCTCACAACGCTTTACTTTACGTGGAGATAATACCATACATATGATAATTTAAATATACATTGTTTTCATACTAACCACATAAATAACAGTACAATACACATAAGCCACGTTAATATTCTGACAAAACAACCCGGCCAAAATAGAATTACATATCAGTTCGGATAGTAGAGGATCTGTTTGCTCTTTAATGATAAATGGTGGTAAGAGTTCAAATATTAATAAGTAAATGGTTGATATACTATAATAAATATCAGATTTATTTTTCTCTTTTTTGGTTTGATATTTTACATTAAACTTTAAGTTTGATTTCCTTTTTTTAAAATATGTATTTAAAAAGAAAACTGTATCTTGAATATTTAAAAAATGTTAAATAAACTAAATAGAAATATCATCATTTAAAATTAATTGTTAAAATTGTGCAGTATAATATATTTTTTTACTGATACCTTATTTATTTTTGGCACAAGACATAGTTAAACTTAACATTTTTTTACGCTTCAATGTTCATTTTTGTAAATTGTTATTCGTTTAAGTTCAGGCCGTAATTTTATATAAACAACTAATGGTCAATACCTCAAGTGAATTTTGAATCTGCCAATATATGCATTTTTTAGTCATTCACAGAAACACTCCTGTCACACAACAATTAGATAATTTAATACTTCATTCTCAGAGAAACAGAGACAATGGTAAAAAAAACACATTTATAACGCATGCAAGAACAAACACACAAATTATCGCTTTTTTCTGAAATTCGGGCGTGGAATGGTTTCCTTGAAAGAATCATTAAAGTAAAGCCATCACTCTATCAACATTTTAACGTATTTTTTAATGCAAGAAAAGACTTCAACCATGAATAAGCGTATTATTCATTAACTTTATTATAGAAGAAACTTTGTAGTGTATAAGGTACCGTTAGGTTTCGCACATAAAAACTCAACATCGTATCATTCTTATCTATTACCGACGCTCCTGACGATTAATTTCCACAGTGTTATTCATCATTGTGTTTAGAAACAGCATTTTTGTATTTTCAGTCTATAACCGTCTTTTAAAAGACGTGTTTTTTGCCATATTGGGAATTTCGGTTGCACCATTTTAATCTGTGTTAAACAAATATTTATAAAAAAATCAACTTCCTCGTTATGTTAAAAACGAAAAAATAAGTGCGTCCGGTTACAAAAAAAGAAAACAAAATCTATAGCTAACAGCTGAAAGTTATTTTTTTTTACAATAAACTGTCGAATGTCAAACAATTCTAGCATGATTGTGTAAGCAGTGAATATACCAGATTTACCATGTGTCATGTTAAAAAAATAATATATAATTTTAGATGTCTGAAAAAAAGTGAATGTCTTTTTCTTTTTCAAAATCATTGCCATTAAAGATTGATTTATTAATGTGGGAAATTAGTCAAGTCTTTTGACGTTTTGTACACAATTTAGAGGAAAGTTGGAAATGTTCGTTGTAAATAACGGCCAAGTAGACGGGTTAAAATATAATAACATTTTATAAAGAATAAAGTTATCATATCGTAATTTAAAGATTTTCAAAAGACTGAAAGATGATTATTTAAAAGACAGCTTATGTATATACGTCTAACATACACACTTAACCGCAACATGCGAAGAATCAATGAAAGAGATGATGCATGAAAGCAATCACTCGTGGAAAGTGTTACTAGTGTTAGAAAAAACAAATTATAATTTTATTTGAAAATTTCAATTTAGAAAATTAAATTTAAGACGAACGAAAAGCAATAAATTTTTCTTTGTCTGTCTTGGCAGTGAAAAGTTTTTAAAAAATTGTTTATGAGATCTCGCGGTACGAGAAACGAGCAAGAATATTGCGAATAAATTTTGAAAGTGATTCAACATCTATATTGACAATATAAAATGATTTATCCTTATGTTGCAATCCATTAAGATGGTGTGGAATAGGGTGGGGTATACATTGTCCCATACTCTCTTGACGAACTATATCTATATGGAAAAATACAAACAAAATATTAAAAAGTTACTAAGTATGTTCTCTAAATTCATTGACTTAGTTATTTATAAGTTGACACGTTATTAAAAAGTATTGATTAAATGATAATAATGAATTTAACTAAAATTAGGTGCACTATAAAACAATTTACATGTCTTTTTTTTTCAAACAGAATAAATAATAAAGATTTAACATTCATTTCTTCGCTGCTATGTTCTGTTTGGATTATTGTGATAGATGGTAAGATAAACTTCATCAATTATAAGTAATTGATAGCTACACGGACTTAAAATATATATCAATTATAGAATATATTATGTATTATAGTGTTTTCTGTAATTAAAAGACATACCTGATTCATATCAATCAAGCTCTATCCGAATGCCCCCTTGATTGGTTCGGAGAAAGGTGTCAATACAAATGTCATTGTGTTGATAAGAAGTGCAGAAGGAATGGTCAATGTTTGGGGACCATCAGATGTGAGAAAGGCTGGTTTGGACTGGCGTGTCAGCATCGTAAGTAAAAGTTACACGGATGTCAATTAAGTTTTATTAATGATTTCTTAAAGTATATTTAAACATAATTGTTTGCAACAGTATATAGAAAAATACGTTGAAAAATCTACGGAAATTAAATGTAATAAATACATTTTTTTGGGTTTCTAATTTCAGTGGTGTATTAATTTCAAAATTACTTTGAGTAAAAACTATACATGAAAACGACAACAACAAACAAACAAAACAACAACAAAAATAGGGTAACAAAAAATATATTACAGATATTTGGATGATATAAATTGTGCAAAATTTCGCTGTTGTTTAGAGGATCTGGCCAATCGTCCCAATGCAACTGTCACAACAAATGCATCACAAGTGTCTACATCGTGGCTAACTGACAACAACGACACGACCTGTAACACAGACCCCGATCTGCAGACGATAACGGTGAGGTGGACTGAGAAATATGTGTTTACCTGGTTGCAAATGATAGTCAAACCTACAGGTAAATACATGCAATAAAAATATTATGAAGTAAAAAATTGTTACACTATTTCAAATATCGATAAGTGTCTTTGTTGTTGATTGGGAGCAAAAAGAATATTTCTTGCATTTTAATTTGGCTTGAAAATAGTTTTTTTTTATTTATGTGAAAATAGTTTTTTTTAATTTATGTGAATAACTCTGTTATATGTATGTGTGTTTAGTATTCTTCTTTTTGTGCTGACGAGTTTATTTTTAAATCCCTTATATTAACTTTACCGCCGTCTCTCTCTCTCTCTCTCTCTCTCTCTCTCTCTCTCTCTGTCGTTATGTCGTCATCTCTCTCTGTCGTGATCTCTGACTGTCTTGGGCGGGCGGAAAAATAAAAGTAAAAAATGACACACTTCCCGTGATGCAATCGAGCTGAAATTTGGCACATGGACCTGTCTCGCCTAACAATGCATCGTATCAAAATTTCAGATCGATCGAACGTACCGTAATTAAATTAATGCATTTTTAGTTTATTCTTATATAACGTATGTAATTCAAATTCACTGTTTGTTATTGTTTTTCTCCACGTGAGAGTTTGACTTGACGCCTTGACGCGACCCATCGAAGAACCGGCATGCTTTTGTTTACATTTTACGTGTCTCGCTGAGCTCGGTCAAGCGATCGGTGACCAGACTTTTCCCCTCTCCTCCCCCCACCCACCCTACCCCCCCCCCGCCAGGTTTATGAAGCAAAGTTGAGTTAAGACAGATTCAGTCTGTAAATTTTTGTCGCGTTTGAAAATAATCAATACTGTTAGTTATTTTTCATATATAAGGAATTTATAGTCAAAAACTTTGTTTTTACGGGTTTGTTTTATTACACGGTTCTCTTGTTCTTCGAGTGGCTTGTAGCTTAAATTTCAGTCATCTGCGCACGCACAAACAAACCCAGTCCCAGCAACCCTCGGATGACTAGAGTGGTCTTCGTCGAATTGACGGACGAACAACAACAACAATCTTAGATTTCACGCTTATCTCTATAAATTTACTCGAATTGATAAATTACAATATGACATTAAGTTAACTTGAATATTTTACTAGTTACCTTTAAAACAATGGGGATTTTTCAAGGCTCTTTTCAATTACTATTTTTTTTTCTTTTTGGCCCTCTTTTTTAAAAATGTTATTTGCGATTTCTTTATATTTGAATTGATTCAACAGTCCCTAAAACACTATTCTTTTCTTTTTATTAGATCAGCTCGACTTAATAACATTAAAGTTCGACTCTGAACAAAACTGTACAAACGAGAGATTTCTTAAACATCCCAAAAACACACTTGAGATTTACTGTCACCAAGAAGAGGCTGTCCAGGAGATTGTATTGGGAGGTGAAGACTTGGCGAAACTTTGCTCTCTTTACATCAACGGAGGTAACGATTTAATTCTGGACGTATAATATAATTAAGTAACGTCTTACTTTTTTTTAATGTAATGAATATTTTACTAATGCTTCACGTGATTTAATATTATGTCCTTATTGTTATTGGAAATACGAAATTTACGAAAATCCCCGAAATCCTCCTTCCACTCTAAAAACCTAGGAAATAATATACCCTTTAATGTTATTTATCTGATAATGTTAAAGTATTGATTGCTGTTGGGTTTTCTTTGCGATTTCGAGTCTTTTTAAATCCCTTATAATAACTTCGCGGCCGTCTCGCTCTCTCTGTCTTGGGCTCGGCGGGCTCGGCGGGCGGAAAAACAGAAGTCACAAATGACCCACTTTCCATGATCCGATCAAACTGAAATTTGGCACACGGACCCGTCTGACCTAACAATGCATCGTATTAAAATTTCAGATCGATCGAACGTACCGTAATTAAATTAATGCATTTTTAGTTTATCCTTATATGAGGTATGTAATTCAAAATTCACTGTAAATCTTAGTTCCACGTGAGTTTGAGTTGACGCCGACCGTCGTGTTGACGACGACCGTCGTGCCGACACCCCCTCACATCCCACCCCCATTTATTAAAGACAAGGGACATCACTCAGTGTCAGTCTGTAAATGTTTAAAAATAATCACTACTGTTAGTTATGTCTCATATATAAGGGATTTATAGTCAAAAACTTTGTTTTTACGGGTTTGTTTTATTAAATCCCTTATATTAACTTCGCGGCCGTCTCTCTCTGTCTTGGGCTCGGCGGGCGGGCGGGCGGAAAAACAGAAGTCAAAAATGACCCACTTCCCATGATCCGATCGAACTGAAATTTGGCACACGGACCCGTCTGACCTAACAATGCATCGTATCAAAATTTCAGATCGATCGAACGTACCGTAATTAAATTAATGCATTTTTAGTTTATCCTTATATGAGGTATGTAATTCAAAATTCACTGTTTGATATTGTTTTTTTTTCTGCCAGTTTCACGAGAGTTTGAGTTGACGCCGACCGTCGTGTTGACGCCGACCGTCGTGTTGACGCCGACCGTCGTGCCGACACCCCCTCACATCCCACCCCCATTTATTAAAGACAAGGGACATCACTCGGTGTCAGTCTATAAATGTTTGAAAACAATCAATACTGTTAGTTATGTCTCATATATAAGGGATTTATAGTCAAAAACTTTATTTTTACGGGTTTGTTTTTTTTAAATCCCTTATATTAACTTCGCGGCCGTCTCTCTCTGTCTTGGGCTCGGCGGGCGGGCGGGCGTAAAAACAGAAGTCAAAAATGACCCATTTCCCATGATCCGATCAAACTGAAATTTGGCACACGGACCCGTCGAACCTAACAATGCATTGTATCAAAATTTCAGATCGATCGAACGTACCATAATTAAATTAATGCATTTTTAGTTTATCCTTATATGAGGTATGTAATTCAAAATTCACTGTTTGTTATTGTTTTTTTGCCACGTGAAATTTTGAGCTGATGCATTGAAGCGACCCAACGAAGCGACGGGCGCTTTTGTTTACATTTTACGTGTCACTCTGAGCTCGGTCAAGCGAATCGGTGACCAGACCTTTCCCCTCTCCCCCACCCACCCCTCCCCCCCACCACCCCCCCACCCACCCTCCCCCCACTAGGGTTATGATGCAAAGTTGAGTTAAGACAGATTCAGTCTGTAAATGTTTGAAAATAATCAATACTGTTATTTATGTCTCATATTAAGGGATTTATAGTCAAAAACTTTGTTTTTACGGGTTTGTTTTTTAAATCCCTTATATTAACTTCACCGCCGTCTCTGTCTCTCTGTCTCTCTCTCTCTCTCTCTCTCTCTCTCTCTCTCTCTCTCTCTCTCTCTCTCTCTCTCTCTCTGTCTGTCTGTCTTTGGCTCGGCGGGCGGAAAAACAGAAGTCAATAAAACAAACCCGTAAAAACAAAGTTTTTGACTATAAATCCCTTATATATGAGACATAACTAACAGTATTGATTATTTTCAAACATTTACAGACTGACACCGAGTGATGTCCCTTGTCTTTAATAAATGGGGGTGGGATGTGAGGGGGTGTCGGCACGACGGTCGGCGTCAACACGACGGTCGGCGTCAACTCAAACTCACGTGGAAGTGGTAAAAAAAAACAATAACAAAACAGTGAATTTAAATTACATACCTCATATAAGGATAAACTAAAAATGCATTAATTTAATTACGGTTCGTTCGATCGATCTGAAATTTTAATACGATGCATTGTTAGGTCAGACGGGTCCGTGTGTCAAATTTCAGTTCGATCGGATCATGGGAAGTGGGTCATTTTTGACTTCTGTTTTTCCACCCGCCCGCCCGCCGAGCCCAAGACAGAGACGGCCGCGAAGTTAATATAAGGGATTTAAAAATGACCCACTTCCCATAATCCGATCAAACTGAAATTTGGCACACGGACCCGTTAAACCTAACAATGCATCGTATCAAATATTCAGATCGATCGAACGTACCGTAATTAAATTAATGCATTTTTAGTTTATCCTTATATGAGGTATGTAATTTAAATTCACATTTGTTATTGTATTTTTGCCACGTGAAATTTTGAGCTGACGCATTGAGGCGACCCAACGAAGCGATGGGCGCTTTTGTTTACATTTTACGTGTCACTCTGAGCTCGGTCAATGGAATCGGTGACCAGACTTTTCCCCTCTCCCCCACCCACCCCTCCCCCCACCCCTCCCCCACCCACCCCTTCCCCCCCCCACTAGGGTTATGATGCAAAGTTGAGTTATGACAGATTCAGTCTGTAAATGTTTGAAGATAATCAATACTGTTAGTTACGTCTCATATATAAGGGATTTATAGTCAAAAACTTTGTTTTACGGGTTTGTTTTTAAATCCCTTATATTAACTTCGCGGCCGTCTCTGTCTTGGGCTCGGCGGGCTCGGCGGGCGGAAAAACAGAAGTCAAAAATGACCCACTTCCCATGATCCGATCAAACTGAAATTTGGCACACGGACCCGTCTGACCTAACAATGCATCGTATTAAAATTTCAGATCGATCGAACGTACCGTAATTAAATTAATGCATTTTTAGTTTATCCTTATATGAGGTATGTAATTCAAAATTCACTGTAATCTTAGTTCCACGTGAGTTTGAGTTGACGCCGACCGTCGTGTTGACGACGACCGTCGTGCCGACACCCCCTCACATCCCACCCCCATTTATTAAAGACAAGGGACATCACTCAGTGTCAGTCTGTAAATGTTTAAAATTAATCACTACTGTTAGTTATGTCTCATATATAAGGGATTTATAGTCAAAAACTTTGTTTTTACGGGTTTGTTTTATTAAATCCCTTATATTGACTTCGCGGCCGTCTCTCTCTGTCTTGGGCTCGGCGGGCGGGCAGGCGGAAAAACAGAAGTCAAAAATGACCCAATTCCCATGATCCGATCGAACTGAAATTTGGCACACGGACCCGTCTGACCTAACAATGCATCGTATCAAAATTTCAGATCGATCGAACGTACCGTAATTAAATTAATGCATTTTTAGTTTATCCTTATATGAGGTATGTAATTCAAAATTCACTGTTTGTTTATTGTTTTTTTGCCACGTGAAATTTTGAGCTGACGCATTGAGGCGACCCAACGAAGCGACGGGCACTTTTGTTTACATTTTACGTGTCACTCTGAGCTCGGTTAAGCGAATCGGTGACCAGACTTTTCCCCTCTTCCCTACCCACCCCTCCCCCCACCCACCCCTCCCCCCACTAGGGTTATGATGCAAAGTTGAGTGAAGACATATTCAGTCTGTAAATGTTTGAAAATAATCAATACTGTTAGTTATGTCTCATATATAAGGGATTTATAGTCAAAAACTTTGTTTTTACGGGTTTGTTTTTTAAATCCCTTATATTAACTTCGCGGCCGTCTCTCTCTCTCTGTCTGTCTTGGGCTCGGCGGGCGGGCGGGCGGAAAAACAGAAGTCAAAAATGACCCACTTCCCATAATCCGATCAAACTGAAATTTGGCACACGGACCCGTCTATCCTAACAATGCATTGTATAAAAATTTCAGATCGATCGAACGTACCGTAATTAAATTAGAGCATTTTTAGTTTATCCTTATATGAGTTATGTAATTCAAAATTCACTGTTTGTTATTGTTTTTCTGCCAGTTCCACGTGAGTTTGAGTTGACGCCGACCGTCGTGTTGACGCCGACCGTCGTGCCGACACCCCCTCACATCCCACCCCCATTTATTAAAGACAAGGGACATCACTAGGTGTCAGTCTGTAAATGTTTGAAAATAATCAATACTGTTAGTTATGTCTCATATATAAGGGATTTTTAGTCAAAAACTTTGTTTTTACGGGTTTGTTTCATTAAATCCCTTATATTAACTTCACCGGCGTCTCTCTCTCTCTCTCTCTCTCTCTCTCTCTCTGTCTCTGTCTGTCTGTCTTGGGCGGTTGGAAAAACAGAAGTAAAAAATGACCCAATTCCCGTGATCTGATCTAACTGAAATTTGGCACACGGACCCGTCTAACCTAACAATGCATCGTATCAAAATTTCAGATCGATCCAACGTACCGTAATTAATTTAATGCATTTTTAGTTTATCCTTATATGAGGTATGTAATTTAAATTCACGGTTTGTTATTGTTTTTTTCCCACGTGAAATTTTGAGCTGACGCATTGAGGCAACCCAACGAAGCGACGGGCGCTTTTGTTTACATTTTACGTGTCACTCTGAGCTCGGTCAAGCGAATCGGTGACCAGACTTTTCCCCTCTCCCCCCCCCACCCACCCCTCCCCCCCACTAGGGTTATGATGCAAAGTTGAGTTAAGACAGATTCAGTCTGTAAATGTTTGAAAATAATCAATACTGTTAGTTATGTCTCATATATAAGGGATTTATAGTCAAAAACTTTGTTTTTACGGGTTTGTTTTATTACTAGTTTTATATTAGCTTGCTTTGTAAGTTTAATCGGAACCGTCCGTCCGACTATTTGTTTATAATTTTTTCACGTGCCTAGTTCACGCGTTGACGCCGACCGTCACTGTTCACACCCCCTACCGTCCCTGCGCCCAGGGGAGATAAAAACCAGGGGAGATAATTCTGTTTCAGTCTGTAAATGTCGCGTTTGAACATAATCACTACTTTTAGTTATGTCTCATATATAAGGGATTTATAGTCAAAAGGTAAGCTGGTTTTGCACTTACTGTAAAATGCGTAGACGAAAAAGTAGAAAATTAGTGCATTTTTAATATAAGACTAGTTTTTAAAAAGTGTTTTTAAGGTTAATTATTATATATTAACTTTATAAAGTGTGTTTAATTTGTGCGAGCGTCTTTATAGTATCCCATAATCCACCCAGCTATGTCGCTCTTGGACGCTAATTGGGGTATATAAAGGTGCTAAAGCATTGTTCGGAACATTGTCTTTGTGTGACGTGGATGTTAAGGACTGAATTATGGTCTCGATCGATCAGAATAATAAATAGAGTTTTTATTCCCGTCATAGAATACAGTTGTATATCCCTTTTATTTATTCTGGTCAACACATTAGTAACAACATGTCTTCTATATAAATATTAGTACTCTCTCAACGATGGTCAACACATTAGTAACAACATGTCTTCTATCTAAATATTAGTACTCTCTCAACGCTCGAGCTGCCTCGATCTTGTTATTGTGCTTTAAACTCTCTATATTCCTCATTAATTATCCTAGTGTTTCTCACCATAAAATACGAGCATATAGGCCGTCTGTCGCTCATGAACTCTCATAAGTTACCAAAACTACTAACCATTATGAACGGCTGAACAGTTTTAAGTCTCGCTGACATCAGTTCGAAACTGTGGCAATACACAATTTCAGACAAATGATTGGGCCCCGTAACTTAATATATTGTTTTAAAGAAAGTTTGACGCAAAAATCTTCTACATAGAATATTCGTCTGAAATGCTAATTTGTTTGTTTGTTTTGTTTGGCTTCCTAATGTCTCGTAAGACGACGTAATTTTCTGTGCTCCTGTGGGATTTAAGCACATGACCTTGCAGCTTCTGCTGTGGCTGTACAAGCCCACTCTCGAATGGCAGCCTTTGCTGCACTTCTGACACTGAAAGGTAGTGCTAGTGGTTGGCTGAATTGCTCTGCTGTTTCTCTTTAGGCGAGTTTCGTCTGCGACCTGCTGCATGTTTCTTTCTCCTGCTTCTTGCCCAGCAGTCAATGCCTGTCTCCAACTGCACCTGTCCCCAGCGTATGAAATGCATATGAAATGCTAATACATATATAACAAATATATATTTATATATATATAAATATATGTTAATTTCAAAGTGAATTTCAATAATTCAATGATGTTGGTCGAAACATATAGTATTTAGCATTCCATTATCATTTGTGTTAGATTACATATGTCTTGTGTTTTCTCTCTCTCTCTCTCACTCTCTCTCTCTCTCTCTCTCTCTCTCTCTCTATATATATATATATATATATATATATATATATATATATATATATATATATATACTAGCTGATATACCCGGCTTATCCCAGGCCAGTGTTAGGGATCCCATTTTGAACCCCACCCATTATGACCCCTATCAATAATTGGATCCCGCTCTTGGTCAAATCCATCCCCTCCTCCATATGATTCCACATCTCTTTGAGATTCATCATCAACATCATCATCAGTCCCGTGACCGTTGCGGTCGTTGGGGGGAGCGCATGGACACACTAACGGATACCGATCTCCACATGTGCCTATTTTTAGCGACGGCCAATATTTCATGCAATTTCATTCCTGTCCATTCCTTTATATTGTCCAGTCAGCTTTTCCGTTGTCGAACTCTTCGCCGGCCACCATCTACAGTGCCTTGGATGATTTTATTTCAGGGTATCATGTCACAGTACATGACCGAACCCTGTCATCTTATGTCACTTAATTGTTGTTATGGTTTCTTGTTACCGGCAATAGAGTTTATTCAGTCCCAGACATATTAATTGGTCTTGTGCTCTTAATAGGCTATCTGAAGAATTTTCCTCATGCATTTGTTTTCCAATGCCTGCAGCTTGCTTTCAGTGGCTGCCATTAGTGTCCGGATCTTTGAGATTACATACCCCATTATAAGCCCTTGTGTAACGGGACCCCATTCGTAAAGTAAATCCCTTTCCCCTATAATATATATATAATTTAATAGGATCAAATAGATCAGTATTATCCCATTGTATAAAGCGAACCCATTTATTTAATAGAATTCCTTGTCCTCATATTACTCCATACTTCACTTGAGATTTCATGCCCAATTATGATTCTGTTGTTATTAAAGAAAAGCCTAGCAGTCATTGATGGCACATTATCCGTGCGAATCCTATTAACTATAGTGGATTGGAAAAGTGTTTCCAATTGCTTGAATACATTCCAATAAGATCCCTTTCTGTTTAGGGATACTATCAAATGTCAATACACTTTCTTGAAGCCATTTAATCTACTTAGAGATATAATTTAGTATGGTAGTAATTATTATACCCATTATGGCTAGGGAGATATTATAAAATACCAAAACTATGATTTGCCCATAATGGCTAGGAATGTATACTAAAATACCAAAACTATTTATAAACTGATAATACAAATTACAGTACTATGTTTCTGAAAAATTTCAAAGTTTAAAAATGAAAAAAAAAGTTAAATACATGAGACATTAATATATTAGGTTACTATTAAATCTATTTATACACAACAATATGGCTGTTTCACTACTTATAGATCTTTGATTGACATAAAAATTCAACTTACATATACACTTTCTTTGGCCATTTATATTACTAAAAATGATTCAGTATGGAAGTAATTAATACAGCCTAAGGAGATATATTAAAATACCTAAACTATGAGTAAACAGATTTAAACTTTTGACAATAAACACATAATATTATGTTTCTGAAAAACGTCAATATTTAAAAAAGAAAAAAAAAGTTAAATGTATACATGAGAAATTAATATATTAACCCCTTAAGTACCAAATATTTTTCTTCGAATAATTATGCTTTATTGGCATAAAATGAGATCAACCTATTAAGGAAAACTTGTTTTCTCAATCACTCATGTGGTATTTTTTATCAAAAAGACCAATTTTTGGTCCAGTCCCAATTGGAGATCATGGCATATGCTATCTAGTTTTCATGCCATACTAGAAAACACTCAACGTTACATTTTCTGAATTGCTTTCTTGCATTCTTCTTGCACACAGCACACTTCCTTTGTTTTCCCATTTCAGTGCGTTCAATGTAGTGACCAGTTCCAGATTTTCGTTGAGTTTGTCAATCAACGGGCGAATTTTGAAGAGCTTATCTCTTTCCTTTGCTGTAATGGCTTCCAGGTCAGAATTGTCACTGAGATGGAGATAGCGTTTTATTTCCAGGTACCCGTTCCGACTCCTACATTTCTCACACATAGAACATCCATGTTTTCATTTTCACACCACTACAATTGCATTTGAGGAACAGCGTGGTATCCAGTGAAGAGAAGAATTTCAATAAACTTTCTAACACAATCAATTGACATGAAAAACTGGTTGACTTTTTTTCTGTGTGGCATAAGTTTCTGTCTGCCTGACAATATGCGTCAGAATTGCCTTATCAAACAACTTCTCAAAACACTGCACCGTTGTTTTCCCCCTAAACAAGTCGATGGGATAACCCTTATTTGTTGCACAACATTACAGTTAGAAGTCGATGGGATAACCCTTATTTGTTGCACAACATTACAGTTAGGTTAACTTTTGGAATAATGCGGCTGTCTCTTCTTCCACTTTAAATTTCGCAACTTCACTCGTCTTTCGCAGGTGGTGGGAGAACATCACTTGTATCGGTTTTTGTGGAGTGCAACGCGTTGTCCATTATAAAATTATCATCTTCATTTGCTGCACAATGAATTTCATTGGGCCAGGAACATCTGCGGGTTCATCATCATCAATAACTTTGTCATCGAATATCTTCGTTGTCTGACAGACCAACAACACGGTCTAGAGAAAGTTCCACAATATCTATAGGACAATTGCTGTCGCTTTCTTCATCAGAACTTATAAATCCATCGTCATTTATAATATAATGAGTTTCATTCTTATAGAGAGCCGTGTGTCTTGCCATTTTCTGTAAATCGCAATTACTAAATATAGGCCAAAATTGAAAACAGTATCAGTCATGAGCCCCAAATGGGGATCGAACTTTCTGGGTCAATTGCACCCATCAAAATAATGAAATACATTAAACAAGTGTGATTATTGACACTAAGCACTTACCAATGATCACAACAAACTACAAATCATGAAAAGAAACCACTTTTATATATGTTTTTTGCCTTTCAAAACCGGCTTTCCGTCCACTTGTCGAAAATGCCTACCTCGACAGGAAGAATGATCTCGCATGGACAGCCAACCACGTGGATATGCTAAATTTAAAATCAGCAGCTTACACACAACCCTGGTGCATGACACACACACATCTTTGTTTTCTCAATAGGTATCAGATGGCGAGACTAGATGGTCTAAAGTTTGTGATCCCCAAATGGGGATCATGGTACTTAATGGGTTAAATTACTGTTAAATACATTTACACACAACAAATCGGCAGTTTAATACAAAATACTACTTTATAACTCTCGATTGACATAATAATTAAACGTGTATATTTTAAGTATTACTAACAGAATTAATTGGATGTAAAATTTTATTAAATTAACTCAAATTTTCACTCTACTATACATGTATGATGTATACATCAATGATAATTTAAATGCACATGAATGATTCGTATAAATGTTAAATGTTACCATTGAAATCTTTTGTATTTTAAAAGCAACCAACATATTGTACATGCGGGCTCTCTAGAAAACTGGCCCGTTCCCTCTCCTTTCGAATCCAGTCATCATGCTATTCTGCTGTCTCTGATGCCCTTGATGAACATGCCTATTCCCTCTGCTTTCGAATCCGGTCCTCATGGTGTTGTTGGGTCTCTGACGCCCTTGATACACTGTCCTGTTCTCTTCTTTTTTGAAGTCTTAACTCACGTTGTTCTGGTGTCTTTTACGCACTAAATGTTCTATATTAAATTTTTTTTAAATTCTTGAAACACATGTTTCTATTAAATAAAATTGTGCGCTATTATTTTTGTAATCAATATTTATTTTTTAAATGTATTAAAAAATTCATAATTCTATAAAATCAAATTTTGCATTATTATTTTGAAATGCAAATAAAAATGCACCAATCTTTTACCTTATTTTATAAATAAGGGGCCGTCCATAAATGACGTCACGCACCTAGGGGGGAGCGGGGGTCACACTTTTGTGACGATGCGTGACGAGGGGGAGGGAGGGGGTTGAAGAAATGTGACGTCACATCCAAAGGGTAGCTTTAAATTAAACTTCCTCTGACATATTTGGTCGCTTACAATTTATTTAATGCCTTTTTTTCTTTTTTTAAAATCAGTGCTTCTCAATGTGCCGGTCGGTAGGCCATCAGACGATGGTTGGCGTAAAATATCAAGACACGAAAATTAAATCTAATTATAATCCATAAGTTTGAGAATCCACAATATAACATATGAAATTGTTACACTGAGTCGTTTGATGTTGACATCAAAGCATTTGTGATGTAACCGCTGCTCCGTTTGGTTCTCTCATGAGTCGAACTTTTTTGCCCGTTACCCCAAAATATACAAGTTTATGTGTGCGTTACAACCCCCAGACTCTAGGTCCTGCTCACATGACTCGGGGATTTGGGGAAAAGTCGTTAGCCCCCCCCCTTCCGAAAATGCTACTGGTGAGTTTTACAAGCATGACAAGTGTCTAAAAATGATCTGAATAGGATTATGTGTAGATATTTTAAGTCAAAACGACACGGAATATCCTTTTTCTTTAAAAGGGGAAAAGGGGGGGCATCTATTTGATAGTATTAAAAACGTTTTAAGTTTGATATAATTGTTCGATTGGTTTTTGGTCAAACGCCCCTAGCCATTCTAGTCTTCTAGATCAGTGCTTCTCAAAGTGGTTGTCCGCGGACCGGTGCCGGTCCGCAGATGTTCTCAAAAAAGGACAGAAAAAATTGTCAATGCAGGGAAAATAGTGCACTGGTCCCTGGTGCAATGGAAAAAATTCTTGCCGGTCCGCCATACTAAAAAGTTTGAGAAGCACTGTTCTAGATATATTGGTACATGAGCCCATTTAAATTTAGTCAAGCATTCATTAATTTGTTGAATGCATTAAATTTATATTTGTTTAAATACATTTTAAAAATGTTATTTTTAATACCGGTAATTTTTTTTAACAAAGAAGTTAACCGTGATTATTAATAGTCAATGTTTAATTTGTATGCATTAAAATAAAATATAATCTAAGGATGTTTGAACACAGTTCGTTTTCTGAAGGCCGGTTAAATGTTTTTTTTTAATGCTTTACGTGGGTTACGATATTACAATGAAGTTCTTCACTAAATAAATAATAAATACTTAAATAACAATAAAAGTGATTTGAAACATACTTATTTTCAAATAGAAAATAAAGTGTTTTTTGTGGGGTTTTTTTAGGGGGGGGGTGTCAAAGATTTGTGACGTATTTTTAGAGGGGGATCTAAGTTTTTGTGACGACGCGTGACGAGGGGGGGTGGAGGGGGTCAACAATCGGCAAAAATCGCGTGACGTCATTTATGGACGGCCCCTAAGGTATGTGAAATTGTAATAAACATTAAAAAATGTATTTTGAAAAATGTGTCTGTTAAAAGTTAGATAAAATCAACAATGGAACCAACAATGTTAATGCACTGTTCTTTTCCGGCTGATCCTGAATTTTTTGTTCACATTGAAGTAGCTGTTGAAGTTGCTGATGCATCATCTAACGCAATATTGGAAACCTTTTTTTTAAATGGTTTCATAAAAAAATCGTCCTTTTACAAAAATAATTTAAAGTTGTAAAATCGAAATGAACTCTCGTTTAAAAAAAAATATCTTCTTAAAAATTTATTTTTCCAGTAAATAAAATATTGCATTATTATTTTGTAATTCCAATAAAAATGCACCAGTTTTTTAGTTATGTTATTGTATAAAAAATGTATTTGAAAATATAAAAAAATGTATTTGCAAATATGTATATGTTAAAAATTGAATAAAAACAAATAATGGAACTTACGAGCTGTCTGGCTAATCCTGCTCACACTGTTCTAATCTATGCAAAGAGGGAATTAATTTGGCCTTTTTAGCATCAGGCTGAATCTGCCCAATGAATTTTTTGCATTGAAATGCATTATGAATGCTTGTGGATATCGCTATCTAAAAGTTAGTTCGTAATGGTCGTTGTTTAAAAACAACCAATATAGACCTTCGATCAAAGCTACTTGAAAACGTATTCGTCGTTGATTTCAAAACAATTCCAAATTATAATTGTATTCGGTATTCGAAATTGAAGTAAATTAAAAATCAAATAATACGCGACAAAAAAAACATGGGTCCTAACAAGTTGATTTAAGGGCTTATTTATACATATTTAAACAATTTTATGTGGTTACAATTCAGATCCAGAAAATAAAATTAAATTAAAAGCTCAATATTTGGTTTCTATTTGTAGAAGTATAGAATAAAACAAGAACGATAATTTTTAGTTCATTAAAATAATAATAATTATGAAAACTTGCGTTCGATTTATTCGCATTTAATTAAAATGATTTATAAAAATTCCCTTTCTAAATTGTGACTGGTGTAAAGTTAAAAAACCCTCTATATTTTGACCTGGGTAATGGTGCATATATGTGCAAAGTTTTGTTGAGATCAATCAATCCTTGTAAAAACGTATGCACGACAATGAAAAAGTGACCCACAAAACGTAAATAAACAAACAATAAAAGTTTGATTTAAATATATATGTATAAATTATGTATATACATATATATATATATATATATATAATTAAATAAATAAATATAGCATGGCATCTGTTCGTCTACTAAAGACGATTTATTTATCTTTATTATTTGCAGCTTTTGTTGTGGCTGATGAGACCAATCATTGCGTGGCAGTCTCTTCTGCATGTCACTCACACGAATGCAGTGTTGCCTGGCCTTCCGCCTCGCTCTTTCTTCAACTGCTTCTGCTCTAGTTTGCTCCTCTGCTCTTAGTGATCCTTCTTTCACTATAGACCGACACGTGGAACTATCCTTTGCCAGGTATTCCCAGTTTTGTATATCAATGTAGGCAACTTTCATATCTCTCCTGCATATATATCTGTTTCTGAGACATGGCCGACCAACCGACCTTTTCCCTGTCGCCAGCTCGCTGTATAGCACATCCTTGATTATGCAACCAGTTTGCATCCACTTGACGTGTCCAAGCCTACGGAGGCGTCTTTGGATTAATATGGCTGGAATGCTTCTCATGCTCGCTTGAGCCAGGACCTCTGTGTTGGGGACTTTCTCTTGCCATTTGATGTCTAGGATCCGGCGTAGGCATCTGAGGTAGAATCTATTGCGCCTTCTTTCATACTTTGTATAGGTGGTCCAAGACTCGCATCCATAGAGGAGTGTGCTCAGTACGAAGGCCTGGTATACCTGCAGCTGAGTCCTTGCTGCGAGTTTGGCATTGGACCAGACTCTTTTGTACAGTTTAGCCATACCAGTTGCTGCCTTCCTATCCTACCGCTTATCTCACCTTCCAATGAGAGGGTGCTCGAGATGTTTGGTCCCAGATAAGTAAAACTGTCAACAACATCCAGGTTGCAGTCGTCAATGTTGATAGTCGGGAGAGAGGCATCATCCTGTGCCATAATGTTGATTTTCTTTATGCTTATGGTCAGGCCGAACTCTTTGCAGGCAGCAATATATATCTATATATATTTATATATATATATATATATATATATATATATATATATATATAATTATATACATAAATTAGGGCTGCGGAAATAAACGATTAATTAAGTGATTAATCGTTAAAAATTGTTGTCGATTAAAATTATTTTGATCAATTAAAATTCGATTAAAATTTAGGAAGATATTTCTAATAAGTTTTTATTTCAAATTGTTTAGTTATTTAATATTTTTGTTACTTATATACTTTTCCCTCGTATTATTATTTATTTAGACTTGCACACGTAAACAAAAGGGTTTTTATTTATTATTTCTTGCATTGCAGAACCAATCTGCTGTGTCTTACGTCTGAAAATTTGGATTTGGGAGCCATATAACTTCCGCGACTCAACTGATTTCACGAAATAGTGAACCTCGACTTAACGGCATCTATATACGCGTTACAAAAATTATAATTAATCGATAATTATTCTATTAACTTTTACAGATTAATCTAAGAACAATTTACAACGTTTTTCTAATTATTGTTCTAGGTCGAAATGTTGCTCTGAAGCAGAATGCCTCTCAGTCTAGCACTATTCGCAACTTAGGTGCTGAATTTGCTGTCGATGGTTTCACGAGTCATTTTTTAGGGATCAATCCGTGCACCCATTCCGACATTTCTGACTCTGTACAGTCCTGGACTCTGTCGTTAAGCCACGAATACCTCGTGTCGAGATATCTCCTGTACAACAGAGACCAACCATTTGGTATCTTTATAAATACACGTTTAAATTGTGTAATTTTGAAACATTATATTTTGATTATTTTGAATAGTTGACAAATACATTTATTAATAATAGCTTAAAATGCGCTTACCAACTGCCTTTATTCAGTTATGTTATACATAAATTGTAATTAAAAAAAAGGAATAATTTAATTATAAAAATGTTTTGTATATTTTTTCTTTATAATGTTTAATGCATATAATTGAAGTTATCAACGAGAAAATAATTTAGATACATTTTGACTGCTTGTTATGTGAATCAAAAGACTTCACTTTTTATACCATCATAAGATATTACATATTATAAATTAACTAACTTTCCCAATGCCATGTCATGCTATTGTTCTTCTACATCAAAATTTAGAGTGTAAGCCGATTGAGATACACTCTTGAAACAGCTCTATTGACCATGCTTTTGTCGCTTTTCGCTTTTGAAAAGAGAGAAATGTACTATTTTAACTATGACACCCATTTTCTGCATCTAATGGATACTATGGAAATAAAATTGTGTAATTTTACACAAAAGGAGATGTTCAATTTACTTTCATTTAGGTTAAAATAAATTTTGAACCAAATGTAAGAGATTTTTATAAAAAGTATTATTACTATTTACATTTCATTTTAAGTACACAGACTGAAAGGCTTCATGCTGAAGAGCTATAATTTCAACGGCACGCTAGTGTTTGACCAAAAAGACGAATTCAAACAGCCCCAACTGATCTACCACGTTCTAAATTTACAGTGGTGGCTAGATGGTGTGAATAAAGTACAAATAAGTCAGACCAACAACTACTATAATCAAGGTGTCATTCTGACCTTATGTGAAGTTGAAGTGTTTGGAGGTAAGAAGAAGCAAAGAACACTTCTTTTGTTTTTAAACGATTTTTTTTTAATTTATGGATGCAAACCTTTTTTTAGATATTATATGTGTTTAAATCGCACACACAAGTACACATGTACTCAAACAAATAAACAATTAGTAAAACGAAACAATTTTCATTTAAATTTTAAATTAACAAGTTTTACTAAATTCATAGCAAATTTTGTGACATGATTTGAGTCCATGTTCCCGTTTTATATTGTAGTGCTCTCTGTATAGTGGACTTAGGTGGAAATTCTGTTGTTGGTAATCACTCTGTTAATATTTATTTTGCAAAATAAATATTTGTTTTAATGTTGAAGAAATTTACCTTTTTTCCTTGAATTGTATACCAGGAAATATTAAATTTTAAATGTATTGTTTTACTCAAATTTATATGTGTCTGTTAAACATCTTTTTCTACACACTTTGTTTCGTTATAAAAATTAATTGATTATAGTTTGTTTTTGTTTTTTGCTAAGGAAAACACATTTGTCTAGATAGCTCCCGCACACAATACACTGTTGTATAATTCTTTGTTTTTATGTACCTTAAAGTGTCTCCCAGTTTTTTTGTTTCCCGTTCCTCCTCCCCTATATACTAAAGGTTGAGGATAGGTTCCTTGGGTATAAAAGAGCGTACTTCATTGAGCACAAGGGCTAGTCATTGACAATGCCATTGTAAAAGGTCAGATTAAACATCAGGACAAATAAACCCTGAAGGTTAAATAAGCCTGGACCAGAATATATCATTGAGGACAGAATATACCACTTTGACGACATGAATAGATATAGTAATAAATGTAGAATTACTATTTAGACATTCTATTGGTATTTTAGCATTTTCAGATAAGTTAAACTCCCTTCTTAATTTAAGTAGCAATATTGTTAAATTTAAATTAAAGTAACAACTAGAAACAATTTTACAATTAAGGAATTATAATATATTCTCTTCTATACTAATAAAAGGCAAAGCCCTCACTCACTCACTGACTCACTGATTCATCCCTAATTCTCAATTTTCCCGTGTAGGTAGAAGCATGACAACTTTGGGAAGTTATTGAGTAGCCTCTCGCGACGAAAATTGGCGTAAAAGAATTTTAAAATTAACAATCATGGGGGCCGGGGGCCCAAAAACGTGTTTTTACCTTGTTAGGCCTATATACCATTTTAAAATCACAGATTCTCCTGTTTCCCGAGTAGGCAGAAGCATGAAACTTTGGGAAGTTGTTGAGTACAATCCCGCGATGGTAACGGGAGAAAAAATATTTAAATTATCACTTCCTGGGGCGGGGGCCCAAATGAAGTTTTTTCCATATATGAGCTATATAAAAACTAAAAATCACTAATTCTCCTATTTCCCGTGTAGGTAGAAGCCTAGGTAGTTGATAAGCACACTTCCGCGATGGTAACAAGCGAAAAAAATATTTAAAATAAAACTTAATGGGGTCCGGGGGCCCAAAATGTAGTTTTTTTCTTATATTAAAAACTGACTCATCACTAATTCGCCAACTTCTCGTGTAGGTATTAGCATGAAACTTTGGGAACTTGCTGAGTACACTATCTCAACGATAATTGGCGAATAAGAATTATAGAATTCACACTGTTGGGGGCCCGGGGCCCAAAAACGCTTTTTTTTCGTATATGGACTATATAAAATATGATACCACTAATTTTCTCATTTCTTGAGTAGGCAAAAGCATGAAACTTTGAGAAATTGTTGAGTAAAAACCAGCGATAGCGACGGGAGGATAAAAAATTCAATCATCACTTCCTGGGGGCTGGGGGCCCAAATGAAGTTTTTTCCTTATATGAGCTATACAAAAACTAAAAATCACAAATTCTCCTATTTCCCGTGTAGGTAGAAGCATGAAACTTGGGGTGGTTGTTAAGTTACTTCCACGATGGTAAGGGGTAAAAATAATATTTAAATTATCACTTAATGGGGGCCGGGGGCCCAAAAGTAGTTTCTTCTTATATTAAAACAGACTTATCACTAATTCTCGGATTTACCGCGTAGGTAGAAGCATGAAACCTTGGGAAATTGTCAAGTAGCCTCTTTGGACGACAAATGGCGAAAAATTTTTTAAAATTCACCTTCATGGGGGCCAGGGGCCCAAAATCGTTTTTTTCCTTCTATGGCCTATATAAAATTTGAAAATCACTAATTCTCCTATTTCCCGAGTAGGTAGAAGCATGAAACTTTGGGAAGTTGTTGAGTGCACTTCCGCGATGGTAACAGGCGAAAAAAAATTAAAGTTGCACTTACTGGGGCCCATGGGCCCAAATGTAGTTTTTGTTATTCATATGAGCTATATAAAAACTGAAAATCACTAATTCTCCTATTTCCTGTGTATGAAGAAGCATGAAAGTATGAGTAGTTGTTAAGTAACATTCTGCGATGGCAACAGGTTAAACAATTATATAAATTATCACTTAATGAGGGCCGGGGCCAAAATGTAGTTTTTTTCTTATATAAAAGACTGACTCATCACTCATTCTCCAATGTCTCGTGTTGGTAGCAGCATGAAACTTTGGAGAGTTGTTAAGTACACTTCCGTAATGGTAACAATCAAAACAAATGTAAAATTATCATTCACTAGGGGGCCGGGGGCCAAAATGTAGTTTTTTCTGATATGAGCTATATAAAACAGACTCATCATTACATATATATCTTCCCGTGGAGGTAGGAGCATGAAACTTTGTGAAGTTGTTGCGTACCCTCCCGCAATGGTAGCAGACACAAAAAAATAAATTATCAGCTCGATAGGATCGTCATTTTTTACTTTTAGCTTTTGTTTTTCTGCGGGACTAGGACAGACAGACAGACAAGACGGTGAAGTTAATACATGTATTATATCCATCATGATCCAGATTGAAATCAATTGGTGTTTTGAATTTGTGTTTCGCGGATTCTCAACGTAACTGAAATACTAATTTCCGCAGCGAAGCGGGGGTATTTTGCTAGTATAAAATAAAAGGCTATTTTCTGTCCGGCTCTCGATAGCGATTGGTCTCTACAGCAAATAACTGGCGGAGATAATTTTTTAAAAAATAATATACATTTTGAACAAATTTACGCGGACATTCAAAATGACATATTTTTGGTGCAATATTTGTGTCATCATTCACCAGTACTGTGTTCCAATATTGGGGTGTGTCACTCCTACTAATCACTAATGTTACGTTACTCCTAGACAACATTCCACCGAAACGGTGGCTGAACATCGTTGGCCAGGCTTTGTTGCTCGTATATATATATATATATATATATATACAAATCTCAGTTTGTGTTAGTATCTTAGTAAGTTCCCCAATCACGGAAAAACCAAATGGCGGACGGGGAGCAAATTTGGCAGGACTGTTCATTTTAACCTACAGATGGTTTACGTATATGTTTTCATGTTTGTCCCTTTTGCCCGAAAGCCATCAATTAAAAGATCAGAGAATTTTGAGACAAATAGAGATATATTAAAACTCATTTCGATATCTAACAGTTCATGCGGACATAAAAGTAAAATTCTACCTCACTTTTGGTGAGACCTGTACTAGAATATGCATCTTCTGTATGGGACCCATCCACCAAAGAAAGCATCGATAAACTAGAACAAATTCAAAAAAGTGCTGCCAGATTCATTACTGGAGAATATTCAAAACTGACAAGAATAACATCATTAGTTAAATCATTAAACCTTGAAACACTAGAGGATAGAAGAACCAAGAGCAAAGTAGTAATCATACATAAAGCAATTAATTCTAATTTAGAAATACAGCACAAATATATTTTAATACAACCCTCAGACAGACATAAGGATAAAAACACCTTTCTTATTCCGTATGCAAGAACAAACACATACAAATTTTCTTTTTTCCCGTCCAGAATTCAGGCGTGGAATAGGTCGCCTGAAGAAACCAGGAAAACCAACACTTTATCAACATTTAAATCTCTAATAAAAATGCAAGACTAAACACAAACCATAGATAAGCGTAGGACGCAATAATCTTCTGTATAGAAGGAGAGGCTGTAAACTGATAAGATAAGATAAGACATTCAAAACGAGTTCATTTTGGTGCGGTATTTTTTTCCAATACTTTATTTTGAGCGGTGCTCTTTCAAAGATCTGTTATTGTCAAGTTACGGTGCGCTCATTTTCTGTACGCATCTTAAAGTGAGCTGCGTGGTACAAAGCAGCTGCCTTTTTTACGGTTAATATTATCAAAATGGTTGGTAATAGATAATTCTGATAAACAACTTGGCCAAAAAAATGTAATAACCACCAACTAATACTGGGGAAAAGGGTCAGCACATTACCGCTACCAAGTGAGGGTATATTTCTTGTATATATATATATATATATATATATATATATATATATATATATATATATATATATTATATATATATATATATATATATATATATATATATATATATACACGTTCGTTCGTTCGTCCGTCGATACGACGAGGACCACTCTAGTCATCCGAGGGTTTTCTGTGCGTGCGCAGATGGCTGATTAGGCCGATCCTTGCACGAAAGTTTCGGGAACAGAAGGGACAGGGGGCGAGTGCGACATCTCCTGGAGGGTTGACAGTATGGGCCTTTCGGGCTTGCCTCTTCCTTTCTGCGGCGGTAATCCGGTTTGCCTCGCATGACCTGGCACCTTCGTGGATGGAAGAGCGCCAGGTGGATCGGTCCATTGCAGCTCGTTCCCACGTGTCTGGATTTATGGCAAACGCTTTCATTGAGGCTTTCAGTGTGTCTTTGAAGCGTTTCTTTTGCCCACCGTGGGACCGCTGGCCATACTGGAGCTCACCATAGAAGATTCTCTTTGGCAGTCTCTCGTCTGGCATTCGGACAACGTGCCCTGCCCAGCGAAGCTGGGACTGCATCAGGAGGGTGAAGATGCTGGGGAGACCTGCCTTGGTCAGTACCACTGTGTCTGGAATTTTGTTCTGCCACTTTATGCCGAGAATCTTCCTGAGGCTTGTTATATGAAAGTGGTTCAGCTTTCTTGCATGGCGCTGATAAACAGTCCAAGTTTCACAAGCATAAAGCAGTGTGGGGAGCACCACTGCCCTGTACACTTTCAGCTTGGTCTGGATGGTAATGCCTCTTCTGTTCCAGACATTAGGGTACAACCTGCCAAAAGTGGAGCTGGCTCTGGCAATTCTGACGTTCACTTCGTCATCGATGGTGACATTTTGAGACAGTGTGCTGCCTAGGTATGTGAACCGGTGCACTGTATTGAGTCTCTGGCCGTTGACAGTGATGTTGGGCTCTACGTAGGGTCTTCCAGGCGCAGGCTGATGGAGGACCTCAGTCTTCTTGGTGTTGATTGACAGACCAAAGTTTGTGCACACATATACACACATACGAGAACAATTCCCATGCTATGCAACGGGGAAACCACAATAAAAAAAAACATATTTCGTTTTATAGTCTCAAATTCCAATTAAAAAATTTAAGAAGAGTATAACCGTTTCAGGAAATTTGGAAAGCGATAAATCAAACCACTTCTTTATAGCCTATAAATCACGATATGTATGTCGGGAAGATAGAAAGTATGATTAATTTAAATATTACTCATCAATGTGGGTATTTCTGCTTTAATGACGCATACTTTTCTCTATATACTTAACCAGAATAACAAAGGTCCTTAACAGTTACAAATCTAATGGGCAAGGCTCAATTTCTTTCACATGACTTTTAAAATGAAAACAATATCTTTTCATATAATTCTTTTGGTTCTAGGAGAAAGCTCCCCAAAACACTAATTCCATGTTATAGTCTTAGCATGAAATTAGTTCAAGACGATTAGGATATATGTTTGATTTCTGTGAACATTGATGCCTAGGGGAGGGTGGAAAATAAGGTTTATTTGTTTAAAAGACATATTTCTTAGATGTTTATCTTCTAATTTATTATTATGGCATTTAAAATGGCTTCGCGCTCATAATTATACTATTTATAATGCACTAAACTTGTAGAAACTTTATCCACTACAATAAACGGATTATATTTCTTTGTATTTATATTTAAGCATTATTTTTATATTTGTTTATTTTTTGCATTGTAACTTTTTCAGCTTATAAAATGACATATTTCTTAAGTTCTTAAAACATTTACTGTGTATGCATTTAAATATAAATAAAAAGCAAACTTTTTAAAAAATAAAGTTAATAAAGTTATAAAGACTACTGCCATTTAGTTCACCCAGTTATCTACCTTTGACATCAGTCTATATACGAACTTTATTCTTGTTGTATAAAATTGCTGTAATAAAATCAGAATATATATATATATATATATATATATATATATATATATATATATATATATATATATATATATATATATATATATATATATATATATATATATGTTATAATAAATTAATTCATGCATATTGTTTTTTTTCGTCATAATGTCGACTACAAATAATCTTTACTTTTTTTATCAATTTTTTTTTGGAAATTTTGAAGGCGTTTAACATTGTGAAGGAAGCTTATTCGGAAAGTATTTAACTAACATTTTATAGATCTCAACACTATGAATTTAATCGTCAATCTAGAGGAAATGCAGTTCAAACAAACACTTTAAGAAAAGGACACACGTTTAAAATTGTAATTAAATTTAAAACATTTGATATATTTGATATATTTTGATTTTAAATAATAAATGATTACTTAGTCCTTAGCAGTGGCGTCACTAGGGGGGGCAGGGGGCGGGCCGCCCCAGGTGACACCCATCAGGGGGTGACACCCGAGCCTAAATTTTTACTGTGTACGATTTTATGTCAGAAAACAAAAGATGACAATTTTTTTAATCTAGAAAGAAATTAAGAAATACAATGAAATACGTTAATCACGAAAATTCTTATTAAAAAACATATCAGTTAACTTGCAATAATAAAACAGTCCCAACACACGAACAACATTAAAACAAATTAGGAAAATTAGAAAAGAAATAGTCGCAGCAGAGAGATCTTTAAAAAAGGCTGGAATGAAAGAGGCAGTGTCTTCTGTTTTAAAAGTAAAAAGCCATTTGGGCTTGGACACACCGACAGCATGAACGAATCCCACCTTACGACTCCCTCCACCACAGTGGGGTGGGGGGAATACGATTTTTATCACCACCCCCCCCCTAAAGAAAAAAAATCAAAAGATGTGTTTTCTTTGTTGATGTATTTCTTGAGGAAAATTATGATTTCAATGTCTTTGAGTTAATATTTTATATATATATATATATATATTTATTAAAGGCGTGAAAGCAAAGATATGCATGTTTATATACAGGTAGTCCTCCGGTTACGACGGTCCCATCCCGACTTACGCTGTTTAGTGCTTACGAACGCGCCCCCGTAAGGAATAGTATTACGCGTTATTCCGGTTTTTTTTTAATTTCATGAGGTAACGAATTCTTTTCTCTATTTGAAATAACAAAAAAGTTATTGAAAAATATGTATGATTATTATTTCAACCTACAACTTTCGTTCGCGAATTTTTCAAATGGCGAAGTTTTCAATCAAGTCACCACCTTAGTTTACTTAAAAAACTTAACTACTTTGGAATCTCAGGTTCCTTACATCACTGGATCCAAGACTTCCTTTTGGGAAGGGAGCAAACTTTAATAATTAATGGATCTAAATCTGCACCAATAAAGGTTAACTCAGGAGTTCCACAAGGAACTGTGCTAGGTCCCTTACTCTTTTTAATTTATATAAATGATTTACCCAACAACATCTCAACAGGTACAAAAGTTAGGTTATTTGCTGATGATTGTATAATCTATAGAACAATTAAATCAGAACAAGATAGCAACATTTTACAAAAAGACTTAGATGAATTGATAAAATGGCAAACTAACTGGAGTATGTCTTTCCACCCAGAAAAGTGTCAACTGTTAAGAGTAACAAAGAAAAAGAAACACATAAATTCAAAATATTACGATCATGGAAAAGAACTGACCCAAACTAAAGATGCAAAATACTTAGGAGTCTTAATAAATGAGAAACTATCATGGAATCCCCATGTCAATGAAGTTATTAAAAAATCAAACAAAACCTTAGGCTTTATAAAAAGAAACTTTAACAAATGTAATAGAGATATAAAACTAAAATGCTACCTCACTTTGGTGAGACCTGTACTAGAATATGCATCTTCTGTATGGGACCCATCCACCAAAGAAAACATTGATAAACTAGAACAAATTCAAAAAAGAGCTGCCAGATTCATTAGTGGAGAATATTCAAAACTGACAAGAATAACACCATTAGTTAAATCATTAAACCTTGAAACACTAGAGAATAGAAGAACCAAGAGCAAAGTAGTAATCATACATAAAGCAATTAATTCTAATTTAGAAATACAACACAAAGATAACTTAATACAGCCCTCAGATAGACATAAGGATGGGAACACCTTTCTTATTCCGTATGCAAGAACAAACACATACAAATTTTCATTCTTCCCGTCCGGAATTCGGGCGTGGAATGGGTTGCCTGAAGAATCCAGGAAAACCAACACTTTATCAACGTTTAAATCTCTAATAAAAATGCAGGGCTAAACACAAACCATAGATAAGCGTAGGACGCAATAATCTTCTGTTTAGAAGGAGCGTCTGTAAACAGATAAGATAAGATAAGATAAGTCAATAAAGCTGAGTAAGCTTATAAGTTCCTTTTCAATGCTCATTAGAGAGAGCATATTCAGCCTTTTTTCGTCCCATGCAAATTCTAACTCATGATATATTCTTTTCAACTTTGAAAAGGATCGCTCTCAGCTGCAGTTTGATGTCATTATTGAAACATAGATGCGAAGTGCGATGTGTACATTTGTAAAGGACTGTGTGAAATATAGCTCATTCAAAATCAGCAAAATTATTACCTCTGTGCAAGTTTTTTGAGTTTCGCTTTGTGCTAATTCCTTTTCCTTACCCTGGGGCTGGACAATAACTTTTTTAAGAGTTCTGAAAATTGGACTAATTCTGAAGGTAAGCAGTCTTCGAAATCACTCATGAACCTACATGTGGAAGAAAATCAGAAGCACCGAGCCTATTGCTCTTTATGGGTCTTCCCGGAAGACCCCCTTAGCCATCTGGCCACTAAAGGGACGTAACAGCTGAGGAAAACCCCCCTCCGAAAAAAAAGCGGTCGCTTCTGAATTAGCCACCTGGGCATCCAGGACATACAGTCGAAGATGCCTCCCACTAAGTTGCCCTCACAAGGAGGTGGTGGAATTTCCTACTACGACCCGCTACCACTTTGGCGCCATCACGGCAAAGCACACGGGTCTCCATGGTTAGGACCGCCGCAGACCGGCGGATCATCAAAGACCTACCTAGGGTGCAACCCCCACTGGAAGGTTTCCTCAGAGCTGGCGTCCAATGCGTTCTTCGCGGCACTTTTTGCTAATCCGTACTGGCGCTCCTGGGCCTAAACCGGCACCGCTTGATGGCATTGCTGGTAAATTGAGGGGGACGAAACGGTTGCTTCGGATTTACCCGACCCCTTCTTCGAAATCATTTGAATTTTCTTCCATTAACTTGGCTGCTGCCCATCGGGTGGCGAAAGTGCTGAGCTCAGTTAGGTTTGTAAGAAAGCCAAATTTCTCATGGATGTATTTATATGCACCTAACCAGTCCTAACCAATGTTGTAGGGCTTAAGAAAGTTTGTCAATGATAACCAGAAATACCTCAATCTTGATTTTTTTTCTCCAGGAGAATACTGTTTTGTTGATGTCCCTTTATCAAACTGACGCTTTCTTTTTTGTTTGACGGTATTGAAGATTGTTTACACTGTTTTTACCACGGACTTTACCTTTCCTTTGTCTTCATAGGAATAAAATTAAGAATGCTATTTTTTAACAAATTCAATGAGAGACTTCCTTTCGAAAATTGTTTCCCAAATTTCAAGTAAAATAGCGACTTCCAGTTGTTCAATTTCCTTTAGAAATCCTTCTTCTTCAAGTCGGCAGTCAAGTGGCTGATTTTCATTCCTTGCTAATTCTTCCAGTGCTGCGATATTCTCATGGTATGAGCTATTAACAGACCTTACAGCATAATGTCAGGCTGACCATCTTGTGTCAGACAAGGCTTTGTTAGCATGTATCAATTTTATATGTTTTTGAAGTACCTGTCAACGATGAGTAGATGCAACAAGTCGGGTATAAAGATTTTGCAGAAGACAAAAAATCAGACCGCAGTAGGACAACCTGCTGCTCTTTCCCTAACAAAATTAAAGGAATGAGCTGTGCACGGCACATAATGAGCTACAGTGCATTTCTCACGAAGAATAGCCTGGTTTCCATTATACTTCCTACTCATTTGCAGCATTGCGTATGACAGTCCAAGGCATTTTCAGGGATTCGTACAAACATAATGGCCTGCATCCTAATTATACACCTTAATTCATACAAAGTTTTTGGGCCCTTAAATTATTGGGGGCTTTAGCCCGTTCTGCACCCCCCCCCCTTTTAATCCGCCATAAGGGGGGGGTCCACGCATCTGTGACGATGTGGTACGAGGAGGGGGTGTTTAAGAAATTTAACGTCACATCAAAAATGCGAAACTTTAAATAAAAGTTACAATTAAATATTTGATTGTTTGCCATTTATTTAATTACGTTTTCAATGACTTCACGCGTGTTACGATATTACAGTGCAGACTTACCCTAAATACGTATTTAAATGACAAAAAATAATTTGCAACATGCTAATTTTTATTGAGAAAATACGGCTTGGGAGAGGGTAGTCAAAGCTTTGTGACGTCATATCGTAAAAAAGGGGTGGGGTCTAAGTTTTTGTGACAAAGTATGACGCTGGGGGAGGGTGGGGTAAAAATCGGAAACCTCGCGTGACGTCATTTATGGACGGCCCCTTCAGTCGTGAAGGGGTGACACCATGAGCTACCGCCCCTGGTGACACCAACCCTAGTGACGCCCCTGATCCTTAGGCCACCATTTTTAGAATACTTAACTTCTTGCTATAAGTTATAAACTATAAATAACTAATGGCAACAACAGAATGACCGTTTAAGGTTTTAAGGTAATGTCTATGATCAACCGTTGGCCGCAAATCAAGAGTAAGGCCAGTAGTTGATCTAAGGCGCTTTCTTCCTGATATTGTTGTGGGCTAAACGTTTTATCACAGTGAATTATTTTTCACATGTGCTCCTTTGATGCTTCTGTTGTAGCTCTCGTAGACTGTGCAATTAACATAATCATATGTGTACTGACTGGATGAAGAATTATTTTCAAATTTGTAAACTTTCGGGTTAATAACATTTTGGGTGTTGATAAATATTATGTTAGTCGATATATTCTTAAGCTTAACTTAAAGTTCAATGCTTCTAGGGACTAAACCATAGTGGTTTCTTCTTCGAACCGATTCGATGAAAGCTCGGATGGATCTTGATTAAAAACAATGGAGTAATGCGTTTTTTGTTTATGTGTTTGTTTCTTTTTGTATTTCTGCGATCAAAGTTACACTTTTGATGCTACTGGAATGAGTGGATATTTTAATCAGTGCCGTCTTTACACCAGTTTGGGCCCCCGGGCAAAGAAATAGTGTTGGGCCCCTTCCCCGCAAGAATAAAAAATAAAAATACATAATATATATAAATAAACATATGTCCATTGGGCCCCAATGCTCGTGGGCCCCCGGGCAAATGCCCAACGGGCCTATGCGTTAAGACGGCCCTGATTGTAATCCCTCTCAAATGTAGTCTTTTTATGAATTGCTGTAAATGTGCTCAGGACACCAGGGTCGACATTGTCCAAATATGTTATTGGTGAACATATTTCATCTTCTTCAGGTCAGTGATCCGTAGATAACTTGGCCCAGGCCAGAATAATCCCGGGTAAATTCTGGTCAGGGGTTTAATCTGGGCTGCTACACCGGTAACTGCTGCTTGCAAGGTGTGACGAAGCAGATGGAGAAGAAATTAAATTTAAGTGTTTTTCTTACAGATTGTCCTCCTGGGACATGGAATTTAGACTGTCGTCCTTGTCCCAACTGTGTCGATGATCGATGTCACAGGGACACAGGAGTGTGTCTGGGCGGATGTTTTGACAGTCGATACATCAACCCACCAATTTGTTACATTCGTGAGTAATCTTCGAATGTGTGTGTTACATTTTTGAGTCATCAGTCCAGAATTTTTTTACATTTGTGGGTAATCCCCTCATTCGTTTGTTTTTATATTTGTGAGTCATCTCATAAAGTACATCGTCACCTGATGCCGTTAAATATGATGCTGTTTGTCCTCAATAATTTTACTTGAATCCTAAGGGAAAAAAAAGAGCACTTATTTTCAACTTTTTATTAAAAATGTTTTTAAACAGCCTGTCCTAATGGCCTATGGGGGCTTAGCTGTAATATGAAGTGTAAAAATTGTCTGAGAAGAACATGCAATAAATTCACTGGCCAATGTGAACATGGATGTGCTGTCTACTCAGATTTTCTTAAATGCCCTGCTGGTAAGTCTATTATGTAAAACTTTTATTTTTTGCTAAAGTAAATTTTTATGATCGTTTCCAACAATGTTAAAAATTACATCAGAACAACTAACATTTGGTACGTTGGCTCCATATGGATAAAACCAAATGCGCAAATTTACTTAACTGTCGATTCTTTTTCCCATTTTTAGACACATTTTTTAAAAATAAATTTAAACTTTATATTATTAAATTAAATGTTTGACATGTTTTGCCAATTGTTTTGTCTAGGCTTCTCTTACTAGTATTACATAAAGTATTACAGAATCAATAGCTCCCAGAAATCCTAAAAAAGTCTAACACTAAAATATGTTGTTGTTTTTTCCAGATAGTCCTTAACCTTTATCTCAGTGCTTCTGTCTGTTCAATTAAAGGTCATTATTTGTGATTCCTTGAACCCCGCATCCCATTTATTACTATTTCCATTCAGAGCTTGCCAATTCCTCAAAATGTGTTAATAACTAGTTGAATATCTTTCTACTGTAATTAGTTACTTTTTTTCTAAGTGGAAGGTATTTCTATTCAGTCATCGCTGCTTCTTTACTACCCTACACTCCACTTTCATGCCCATGCTTGAAAACGTCGGCAGGTTTTTGGCTCTTGATTGTATTACCTTTCATTTTTTATCGCATTTTTCAAATCCTTGAGCAATCCAAAATTTAAAATATGTCAACGCATCCATTATGAATGCAATGCTAGTAGGAAACAAGCATTATTTGTGATATATTTATTGTCCTTTTTTCTGAATTTGTAAATTATTGTGTGCAGAAAATACAAAAGCTTCAGGGGCGGATTAAGACTCATAGGGCCCCTGGCTGCAATGCGAACTGGGTCCCTATCCAGCAAGCGTCCCTTTAACTAAAATGATTACTAGCAGCTAATATAAGGCTGTAACTTGTAACTATTAGGGAAAACAGATTATTCATGTAAAAAACTGTACAAGAAAAAAAAACTGTTTACATGTATCCTAAAATTTAGTGTAAAAGGCCAATTTAAAAAAAAAGAGAAATGGGAAAAAAATCCCCTCCCCCTCTCCACGGGAATCGATCCCGCCATGGCTTACACCACACGCCTACACACTTCCATGAGACCAGGAGAACTTGACAGAAATGGTAAATTTAAATATATATATATAATATTCTTAAAATTTTTCTCTTATTGAGCCTATTAAATCAGGTTTTTTTATTACTAAGACTATCGGGTCGGAATAGCGATTAGATTAATAGATCAGATTTTGTTAATTTGTTTAATTTTATATATTTTCAGGGATTCATGCAAACATTTGTGCATCTTTATTATAAAATATACTAAGTTTGGGGGCCCCCATTATGATCGGGGGCCCCTGGCTTCAGTATGTTCAGCGCCCCCCCCTTAATCTGCCATAGAAAAGCTCCATCATTTCGGTACATTTTTAAAACGATTGGTTTTTAGAAAAATCCCAATGCCATTGTTTAGTCACGGTACATTTCTTACTGCACATGCAAGATAAAAGCATGGATTTACTAATGCTTTTCAGATGGAGTATTCTCCTTTAACACTTTATCATCAAATGAAGGAAAGAAATCGGGTTTTGTCTTTGAGAGTTCATCAACAAATTCCATCTTAATCGTCTTACTGAAACCTCGTACCATCGACGAAATATTTGTATATATTTGTAAGTATTTCACACAAATAATAAAACTAGTGTTGAGATTTTTATATTAATTTTGATGATTTGAGTAAAGAGATCCGGTAAATTCATCAGGTCATGAAAGAAACAAAGCCTTCTTACGCCCAAATAAGACTGATACTTTTTTTTAAAATTTTGCGCTAATAATTATAATTTACAAAATCATCCAAATAATCCAAATAATATCAGTAGGGATAAAGTACTCGATACAAAACAAATCGTGTTATTAAAACATTAAATTAAAGCAAATACACAATTAGACGTTTCGGCTCATGTCATCAGCAAATCAAGTACATGAAAACAAATGTTTTAATTCACTTTACATTAACTAATACAAGCTATACTATGGATTAATGTAACTAAAATGGAAGAAAGACAAAAGTATATTTTAAAAAATTTGATTTTAAAAAATATAATAATTCCTTTATTAAAAAGGAAAAAAAAGAGTTTATTTAAAAAAAAATCATTTAGTTTATTTGAAAGATCACAACAACCTCATGCGTTTTTTTACACATAAAAGATGACTTCATTCATGCAATTCATAAATATCAAATAGATTCAACGTTTAATTAAATAATCAAAAATTAAGTCCTTGGTTCATGTTCATTTAAAAGATCAAAAAATAAAATATATTCATGCGTTTATTTATAAGGTATACAACAATTTCATGCGTTCATTTCATGAGAAAAAAATTATTCGTTTATTTAAGAGATAAAAAATAACTCTACGTGTTTATTTAAGAAATCAAAAATAACTTACTCAATTTAGTAAAAAGATTAATAATTGTGACGATCTTTTAACAAACATTTTTTAATGTAATTTTTATCAATATAATTTTTTTTAATGAAAGGGAGTGATTTTTTATAATAATATAAAAACGCTTTTTTTCAACAAAAGTTTATTAAAGTGATCTAGAGCTCTGTTGGTATATATATAAATATTTATATTGTGTTTATAAAGCTGAAGATGAATCAAATTCCTATGATTTTACACTGACCTCGTATGGTGAACAGGAGAGAATGTTAAATACCTACAACTTTTCAAATACTACTAACTTCATCCATGTTCCTGTCAATGGAGAAGTAGTTTTAAAGCTACTGCTAAAAGTAACATCAGGATCGCTTGCAATTTACGATATAGAACTTATTCAAGGTAATTAATTTTATTAGAAATATGTGACAGAGAAGCTAAGCTTCAAACACTTGTAGTATCTAAACAACACTTTTTAATAGTAACTTTAAGTAAAGTGATACATTATTTGTTGTTTTGTAATAAAATAAATTGAATAAACGTCTATTTTGAGTTGTTAAATTTATTTTGTTTTCTTATCAAACAGTTTTAAAAAAACATTATCAATTGTAAATATGCAAGAAATTTATTAATTAAAACAAATTAAATCTTATATTTTTCTTCTCAGAAAAAAATTATATTTAAAATACACAATTAAACCTATTTGTTTCTAACGCAATGTCAATCTGACATAAAATGTAATTATTCACTAATACTTTAGAATATATACATTCTTCATCTAAAAGTATAATTTATTATTGTGTACATAATTTTTTTCCTTTAAATTAACCCGTTAGGTGTTTACTTATATTTCAGCTTTACACCTCAACCTCGCGTGCTATGAAACGTGCATAGATTCGTACATGTGCCAATTTGATGATTTCTGTTTTCAATGCATTCAAGAAAATAATTCGTTGATTTGTCTTGAAGGTAAATTAATTACAGCTTGAATTTTTTAATTGAAAGTTGAATTTTTCATAATGCTGAAAAAATAAAATTATCATGTTTGAATATGTTAGTCAAGTACAAAGTATGCATCTGTGTTCTCTGCATTGGATATACAGACACAGCAATAAGAGAATTCATTGTGATTTCATAGAAAAGAATAATAGCAAAGTGTATTTATTGTTTAATCTATTACTGATTACAGTATTACAATTAAAGGAAAACTTTATATAAAAAAACATGCATAATAAAAATGGTAGCAAACCTATCTTCCATATCAGTAATTTTGTTTATATCATAGGTAAATAAAAAGGAAAGCAAAGATGAAAATATGATACATTTACGAAACTTTTGCATGACTACTACTAATATTAATTTATGAACTGCAAAATTTATAATTTTAAAACATTATTTGCAATTTTGTTGTTTTTATTTATTTATTTGTTTTTATTTTTTTTATTTATTTTTTTTTGTTGCTTTTTTAAAATATGAAAATCATGACTATTTACTTCTTGTCAATTTTTTTTCTTTAGTTGACCTCAACACTACCAAAAACGCAAACGTTGATTTAATTTGTCATTGTTGCGATATGAACTGTGACAGCTTGGGTGAATGTACAAATGGCTCAACCTGTACAACTGGCTGGTTTGGCTCTGCATGTCAATACCGTAAGAGAAATTTGTGACATCTAAATTAATCAAAAATGTTTTTCTTTCCTTTTTTTAAAAATTCCCCTTGCTAGACATAAATTTCAAATGTGAATATCTAAATATTAAATTCATTTACGTTAATATATCTATTAGACAAGTTCTTCTTAAACTTGTGGTCCGCTGACCGGTCCGCAGAAGTTATTAAAAAGGGCAGAAAATTTGATATAATCCATCATTTTGTCACGTGTGTATCACGAGTTAGATGTCGGAGAGGTCACGTGAATGAAAGCGCGGGAAGAAAAGGGGAAGAGGGTTCGAGAGTATTATTCAAGATGGCTAGAATGTAGTTATGATGTTTCCACGAAATGTAACCTCAGTTTGATATTTCTGTACATAGTGTTGTTATTAAAGTTATTTTGTTGACAATAGTATTTCAAGGATTCATTCCAAGAAAGTTTGTGATATGTGAGAACGCCTACAATACATATAAAAGCAAACCATTTACACATTTGCAACAATTAATACTAGACTTATAGAATTTGTCAATTTTTCTGCAATAAGCACAAAAAAAGAAAGAAATAAAATAAAATACATCTCATTACCAATTCAGTGCTGATAAAAATAGTGTACCGGTTCCTGGAGCAATAAAAAAATTCCTGCTGGTCAGCCATACTAAAAAGTTTAAAAAGCACTGGTTTTAGACCAAACAAAAGGAAACCAATGCAAACCAAATTATTAAATCTGCACACAATTTAAAATAGAACGACGTATGGGGATTAAAGGAAATTAAATTGCTAATAAATAATTAGTTGGTTCACCGACAAAACGGCCCCGGACAAAACGGCCCCGACATTACGGCCCCGGACTAAAAGGTGGACTAAAAGTAGAGTGGCCAGACACTTTTGGAAAAAAATCCGGGACTTTTTTAGTGGAAACCGGGACATGAATAAAATGCTTGAAATTTGCATGATTCTGCATATTGCAAGAAAATGCTTTGGTCCCTGTTTATTATTAGATAATTTGGAAAAACTAAAATTGCGTTTAAAATTTAAACCTGCAATCACTTAAGCAATTTTTGTCTTTTTCTTAATTTTTTTTTCTTCTTTTTTTGAGTTTGCATGAGAGTTTTGAAAAATTTGATTCAAAAGTTAATGAAATTTTAGAGTATAATTATTGATGATGAAAGTTTTTTTTATTATTTTGACTAGAGAGTTTTTGAATACCTTATATTAACTTCACCGCCGTCTCTCTCTGCCATGGTGGGGCTAGCGGAAAAACAAAAGTCAACAATGACCTTATTCCCGTAAAGCCATCGAGCTGAAATTTGGCACATGGACCCGTGTTACCTAACAATTCATCGTATCAAAATTTCAGATCGATCGAACGTACCGTAATTAAATTAATGCATTTTTAGTTTATCTGTATAAACTATATGTAGCGGTCGCTATTGTTTACATTTTACGGGTCACTTGACTTCAGGCCAGCCACCGGTGAACACATCTCGTGTTTTAACCAGGTAAACCACCTGGAATTGAGATAACGCGTTGACTCCACCCGTCCACGTCCACACTACTCCCCCATCCCCCAGTTTTAAAGCCAGGGGAGATAATTTCGGTTTCATCTGTAAATGTTTGTCGCGTTTGCACATAATCAATACTTTTAGTTATGTCTCATAAATAAGGGATTTATAGTCAAAAAGTTTGTTTTTACGGGATTGTTTGATTATACTATTAGATTTTAATTATCATATTTATTGTTTGAATGTGCCTTATCAAGGAAGATTGAATCCTTTTTGATGGTCTCATAGAACTCACGGCAGGTCATTTCCGAGTTGAATTGCATTGAGAGTAAGGCATCGACAGTTTTTAAATCCAATCTGCTTAGCTGATCACTCCATATTTGCTTGATCAACGAAAAAACTCGTTCAACTTCGGTTGATGTTCCAGCCAGGGCAAAGGCAAGCTCAACATGTTTTTCCAGATTGACAAGTTGGGTACCGGATTGAGAGAAGTTCTGGAAAACTTGCGTCCAGATCAGTGGGGTAACTAGAACTTTTGCCGCCCGGGGTGGTCTCCAATTTTCCGCCCTTTTCAGGGGCCGTCAATAAATGATGTCACGCACCTGGGGGGAGGAGGGAGTCACACGTTTGTGACGATGCGTATTGAGAGGGGGGTGTTTAAGAAATGGGACGTCACGTCAAAACGCGAAACTTTAAATAAATGTCCACTTAAATATTTGATTACTGACACTTTATTTAATGACGTTTATTTAAAATGCGTGTTACGATATTAGAATGCAGCCTTACACTAAACATAAAAACATACTTAAATGGCAAAAATTTAATTTGAAATATGCTCATTTTGAAACAGAAAATACGGCTCTTATGTGGGGGGTGAAAGCATGTGACGTCTTATTGAAGAAGGGGTCTAAGTTTTTGTGACGACGTGTGACGAGGGGGAGGGGGTTAAAAATCAGCCAAAATAGCGTGACGTCATTGATGGATTGACAATTAGTCGATTATATTATGTTTTTTTAAATTAAAAAACATGAATAAATAATTGTAATTGAAACAAATTAAAAGTGCGGAACATGTTTACCATTGCATGCCATATTTATGTAAACAGTAATAAAAGAGGCCGCATAAGATTATATACTTATAAATATACATTTATAAAAATACAAGATACTTTTTTTAAAGGCCACAAGAAAGTTACTGAGGTCGCAGGCCCCCCACCACCCATGAGACAAAACATTGTCCAAATTTACACCCCAAAAAAAATTACCAATTACTAATTTATAAGTAAATGATTTTTTTACAAAGAAATTGTATACATTAATATGTAAACATATTTATACTGATATCTCTACTGCACTAATTGGACTTCACCGCAGCTAAGTTTTTTCTTTCGTTATATTCGTTTTTTGTGTACTATTTGTTCGTTGAGGAAGGCTCTTTGTCGAAAGGTTCGCTGTTGTGTTAAGTCCTGTCAGGCTCATTAATACCCTTTTTTATGTTATACATTTACTAATTTAAAGGCATGGTTGCAGTCTCACCCTCATTATTTTATACATTTACTTTCCTACCTTTCATAATAGAACCATCGTGTATTATGCTATCAAAATTAAAATTGTTCTATGGACGGTATTGCAAGATTTTGTTGTGTTTAATCGCTGATTGTGGAACGAAGAAAATTTTTTATCAACTTCATTTTGGAGAAGCTCCTTTCACAACTGGCGACACTGATAGCAATAGTAGAAAAGATTCGTAGCAAAATTACAATGTTGGGTACATAATTTTCCAATCTCTACTGTTGAATTTGCTCGTTGTACTTCTTGTTCTAAAGATAGAACCACGTCTTCTGAATTTTCCCTACTCATATTGTGTCTCCTTCTAACTCGGCGTTCAGTTGATATCTCCATAACTTCACAAATTGTTTGGCTGATATAACAGCATTTTGTATTAGCACATCTCTTTGTTCTATGCAATGGCTTTGCATTATTTTTTTAAAATGACGGGTTCCAAAAAATTTAGATAACTTAGAAGAGAAAAAGATTGCATTGAATTGAGTAAAATTCCAGCATCTGATCTCGTTTTCCTAGTTACTTCTTCAGATGTCAATTTTTCCAAGATGCCTGACATTTTAAAGTATGCCTTTTTCGAAATTATTATGCCTATTGTGATGTTTATTAACAGACAAATTTGAATATTTACATTTTCTTGACATAAATCTTAACAATGTTTTATAAAATAGACGAATTCAAATTATTTACACATTGCTTTAATTGGATAGGCGTACAATTTTTAATGAATAACCGTATTTTTATGAAAAACACAAATAATTTGTACTACTTTAATGCAATAAAAACTAAATAAATTTTATTTTTTATAACTTACCTTCCAATAATTTACTGAAAACTGAAACAGTAATATAACTTAAAACTTGCAAGTTTAACACAATATTTGACCCACCATGCCTTGTAAGTATTTGTTCGTGCATCATTCTGCGAATGTCGAAATTCCACGTAAAATCTGTCGGGGCGATATAAATAGCACATATTATTCGGCCCAGCGGTGATGTGATTTTTGGGTAGTTTTCTTATAAAAGTTTCATCTGTGCTTATACCGCTTAGTTTTCCAAACAAATGGATGCTTTTTTTTTGGCGATTTAAATTTGTGAACGGTTTTGCGTTAGTTATAATATTCACTATGTAAGCAAACAAATCTTGTGCGAATCCATTAACTAAGACTCGAAATTAAGAATTATTTTTTTTTCACCTTGGTTTTCCCACTACTAAAGAAAAAGGGTGGTTGTAGGAAATGGTTGTACTTTTCAAATGCCCACAAATGCCGCCCCTAAATGAGTTCCGCCCGGGGCGGACCGCCCCCACCGCCAACCCCCCCCCCTAGCTACGCCACTGGTCCAAATGTTATCTGATGAAAGTTTGTCAGTAAACCATTGATTCAAATTAGATTAGATGAAGGTTTGCATTAGACGACTTCGTCATTAAGTGAATCACGACTTATTATCGAATGAATTTTAATATTTTAATGAACATAATCAAAGGAAATTTCAACATCCGACCATGTTGGAACTTTTCTTAAAATCATCCACATGAAAACTTTACGAAAAAAATGTAAGAAAAGATAACAATTCACAATCCTGGAAACATTTCCTCCAAACCGGGATTCCGGGACAGAGGTGAAAATCCGGGGCTGACCCGGCAAATTCCTTGCAGCAGGCCGCTCTAACTAAAAGTAAAATGTCCAATCAAATATTAAATTCTTATTTTTACTCACCTATTCAATGTACGGTTTTGCTAATAATAAAAAATAATAATGACATCACAATATTGAATTTAATAGCCTTTACGCGAAATGGTACCAATCGCTGCTGTTTGTTGACAAGAAACAATATAATAACATCACAATATATAACTTTACAATTTTACGACTTTATTTAAGGTTGAAAGGGTTGAAAAAAGCCTAAAATGAAAAAAAAAGTTTTTTTTGAAAAATGTTAATTTATCTGGGCCGTTTTGTCGGGGCCGTTTTGTTCGCGGCCGTTTTGACGGGTAACCAAATAGTTATATTGTTAACATATGAACATTCACAGGTGATGTCGCCATTGAAGCCAATTTGAATATCGATCGTTTAAAAGACAACAATGACATATCGTGCACTGACACTCTGCAAAAAACATTACATGCAATACTTAGCGAGCCAGTTGTGTATGCATTTTCTAGATTAGTGTTTGCAAAAAAAGGTAAAACGAATAGATAACTAAATTGTAAAAAAAATATATATATACTTTTTTTTTAAATTAGAAAATGTTGCATTAAGAAAAAGTATTATTTGTTTCCCTAGAATTACTTCATTTAAATATTTTTTGTATTGAAAAAAATATTTTTGATGTTAAAATAAATATATTAGTCATAAAGGCAAAGTGATGTATTTGTTTATTATTAATTATTTAGCTTACGTCTTGATTACATCCCTATCGTTTGTCGGCATGAAAGACGGAGAGACACGAAGATTTCCATGCGACAATTTGAGACAAGTCAACACAACCGATACAGTCGTTGACATTTTTTGCAGTAATGAAGACGTCGTTGACGAAATGATAATCACGTGGGAAGGAATGGGGGCGGTGTGCTCATTTTACGTCAGTGGTGGTAAGCATCCAATGACAGTCTCACCAAAAAAAAATCAATTCAGAGAGCATTTAGTCAAAGTTAAAAGTAACTATATGTAAACTAAATTGTTAAGAAAAATGAAAAAGTCATCGAGCGAATACTTTCTTACCCCTAGACCCTAACCAAAGTCCACCTCTCTCTTAAGCTGACCCTGTAATCCAACTTACAGGGCCGAGACGCGGCACGTTGAGTACGCTTCTTTTTTTTTAAATTGCATCCACCCAAATTTCACACTCCCTTGACACAGATGAGTGAGGGCTGCCTCCATACTAAACGCCCACAGTTCAGTGGTACTGCAGGGACAACCCCCCTCCCCTCTTGAATGAGAGTCTCCAGCACAACTCCACGGAACTTTCTAGGAATGGAGCTACAAGGAATTAACGTCCTTTATAATCCTCTCCCCGCCCCAGGAACACCTGGACCACCCCCAAGAAAGTCTGAAAGGATTTCTACAGCGGATTTCTATAATGCGGTTAGCCCGTTGAAGTAGGTCGGACGAAACGGTTGCTTTAGAGCAGTTCATCGGATTGCAAACGATAAATCATCGTCACAGGTTGCAAAAAAAAACCTACTATGTTTCTTATACCAGTTCGGCAACTAGCAATTATGAGCTCAGCCCTGTCCCCCCCCCCACCCCGCGCTTAGTCTTGTTATATGGGAATTATTTATATGGTAGTTTTAACAGGGGCCTTAACTAGGGAATTGGCCCGGGTCGTTTTAATGTTTGCGGATCACATGCATTTTGATCGCCTGCCCACGTCTCCACGCCATAGGTGTAATGAACTTCGGGTAGCGCTGAGGGGGTATTAGCCAATGCCCCGCCTTCCACGAGTCATAAAGACGCACGTCGCAGCAGGCCCCTGGGGAGAGTAATTAAGCTCAAGTGTTGTATCTATGGCGCTCCAAAGTTTTTGCACCGTAGATTACGTTATAGAGTCTAGATAAGTATTAATTTATTGGAACCGATATAGGAACGCCTGCAATGGACTCAATAAAACAACACATGTGTTGTAAGGAGCCTTGCAGGGCGCAGAAACATAAATGGCAAGTAGAATGTAAATATTAAAACTTTGGTACTGTCAGAATTTAATTTAAAAAATCATTAAGAAATTGTTTTCTTTTGTTTTTTTTCTGTAAGTTTAAAACAAAATTCCGGAACTTTCTTATCTTTTGCTACATCTTTTGTAAATTTTAATTAAAAAATATTCGGAGCGATCTAAACGTTGGCATAATGTAAATCATAATAATCTATCAAAGCTTGCGTCGTGATGCAGCTATTCGTCCGTGTTTTTTTTTAAATGAAGGAAATTTATTTTGTTTTAAATTCAAACTATCCATATTTTAGAGGAAGAACCTGTGTAAATATTTAATTTCTCTTTAACAAACTGTTTGGAATTTTAAAGAGTAAACTAAAAAAAACATGTTTTATTTTTTCTATGTTTGAGCAATTAAACATAAATAAAAACACTATAAAAACATGACCATAAGTTAGTTTCAATATATGTATAATTAAAAATGTCAAATGTGCAAATCGATGTATAATGTTATCAATAATAAATAGTTTTGCATATTTTTGTTATCATTCATCTGTAGTTATGCATTATATTTTTAGCTGGAAAAGTAACATTATTTTAATTTATATTTTTTTTATGTATAAAATTATTTTTGGAAATAAGTAATTTTATATACGTTATTTTCATTATTCTCTATTTATTCTTGATATACGATATCATAATAAGATTTATAAGAGAATGTTAAGTAATATATGTAATGTCCTTGCTAGGTTTTACTCCATAGACATACTCAAAGTTTTAAATAACAATTATTGATGAGTGTGTATGAGGTTATGGTAAATAGTAAAAACTGACTTCAAAATAAGAATTTAGAACTGGAAGACAAAGTTCACACTAATGTAAGCCAGAGGTCATTTGAGAAATGCTTGTCCGTTAATATGCTATCGTTATTGGGATTTGCAATAATATTATTTGGCTTATTTTGGACCAAGTGACTTTGGTGGAAATGAAGAATCAAGACAGAGATCCCTACATTTTTAATAAGGCGTGCGTGTAATATACAGAATGTTAGAGCCTGTTTATGTTCTTTGTGTAATTGCATATAGTTTCAAATGAAGTATACTTCATGTATGATCTTTAAGTTAAATAAAAAAATAAGTGGCGATCACTACTGTAATGTTGATGAAAGGCAGAGCATATAGCTTTCATATTTATCATCAGCAACTGTTTCTATTTGAGATATAAAGAGTCAACAACAAAACAAACATTTTATAGAAGCTCGCTGTTGCAGGTGAATGCTAATTATTACAATAGATGTGAAAAACAATGCGATGCTTTTCAAAGTATTTCATTGAACTTATCGGCACTCAATAAATATATTTAAAATGCAGAAAAAATACGCTCATATTTGATAATGAAACAAAAACATACTTTTAGAACGAATAATTTGAAATTACTCGTTTTTTATTTTTATTTTGAGTAATAATTGCGTTAATGGGAAATGTAACTTCAGTTGTTTTTTTTGTTGTTGTTTTGTTTCTTGTTTTTTGTTGTTGTTTTTTTATCAATTATTTATGTACTTTACAAGGTTCGATCCTAAACCCCAAACGTGTTCTTAATGAAATGACAAAACAGAGCCTAGCCACAAAACAGAGTCTAACGACAGAGTCTAGCGATAAAACAGAGTCTAGGGACAAAGCAGCGTCTAAGGACAAAACAGTCTAGTGACAAAACAGAGTCTAGCGTCAAAACAGAATCTACTGACAAAACCGAGTCTAGCAACAAAACATAGTCTAGCGTTATCAAATTTAAATGAGACTTACTCTGAAGATTTGACAGCACTGTTGTAAGACATTACGACATATTCAACTCTCAATTCAATTATAGTTGCTGGTGCGACAACTAACCATTTAACTAAAATGAACACCACAATTTTTAGTCTGTTTTCATTGTCTAACAAAATTACAAATCACAAATCGTGAACAATTTCTTTTACCTACGAAAAAAACAATACTTATCTATGTCCAAGGAAATTAAACTTTTTTGCATATCACAAAAAATAAATTTGACATTGGGCTGTGGAAATTAATTATTAATTAATCCATTCATCTTAAACAATTTTTAATCGATTATAATTAATTTGATCGATAAAAATTCCATTAAAATGTAAGAAAAAAAGTTCTCATATTTTTGTTTCCAATTTATTAACTGTTTATATTTTTGGTGCTTGCATACCTTTCCCTCGTATTATTATTATTTATCTGAAATGCGCATGCGTAAACAAAAATGTTTTTCTTCCTTATTTCTTTCCTAGCAGGACGACTTTGCAGTGTTACGTCACAAAATTTGGGAGCCATGAAATTACCGCTACTTAAATGATTTCTCGAAATAATGAATCACAACTTAACGGGATCTATATTTGCATTATACAAAAAATAATTAATCGAAAGTAAACGATAAATCAATTTAATTTTTCCCGATTAAGCGAAAAAAAAGTATTAATCAGTACCAGCCCTAAAAATGATTAACGGAGTGTCTTTGAATATCTTCTGTCAGGTCAAAATTTATCGCCACGTTCTTCCATAATCCTGCCTCGATTTAGTTCAAGCAAAAGATTGTTTGGAAGAAACTTGATGCATTTAATAGATGAACACACAAGTCATACAACATGTTATAATTTGTCAAGCTCTGTTATCGAAACGATTTATTTTGAATTACCCAATCGTGTATTTATTTCAAGATTACTAATTTATTTGGGTACGTAATGTGGCATTGTGTTTAAATTACTTTTGTATCAATTAGCATCATCCTATTTATATCAAATTATCAGTAATTACCAAGTTTTTGAGTAAAGTCATGACTATAAGCAATTAAATTTTCATTTAGCCTTCACGTAATTTTTAATGATAGTCATAAAAACAGACAGACTACAAGACTGATAGACACACATATAGTCAATTAAACAGTTAAATACATATACAATAGTACCTCGCTTAAGGAACGCAATCCGTTCCATGGAGTTCGCTAAGTGAAACGTGATTTCCCATAGAAGTGTATGGCAAATTAAAAAATTGGTTCCGGGCCAGCACGCATTTCAACAGAATTATGAAAAAAATGGAGGACCGGCAGTGTTCAGATGAAGTGAAGTGTTATTAGACACTCACCAAGCAGGGTTATGTGTTGTTGGATTTTAGACACTCATCAAGCAGGGTTAGGTGTTGTTGGATGTTGGGAGGTGGGATGAGGAGGACACACACACACGTATTTGCAGTTTTCACACACACACATTTCGAGTCCAGTTTTTAGTTGCTGTCAGAGTCAGAGCTGGAACTTTCCACCTCCATCAGTAGGCGCAGACGGGCTGGGATGCACTGTCCTTCAGTGGCCTGTTGTTAAGTGGAATGACCAGCCTGTTCTCACTACATATCTGTACAACCTAGTAATTCCCCTAGCCACCTTGGCTTGGCCAATTTATTTATTTCTTTTTCAAGATGGTCCCAATTGTGGACTTGCTCTTTTTGAACTTCAGGGCTAAGTCTAACACTCTCTCTCCTTTTGTTGTGCAGTTCAAGAAGTTATATCTTGCTAAGAACCATTCCGGCTTTCCCACTAATACCTCTTTTCTTAGGGCCCAATTTTCTTGAGGTTCACTTCACAATTCAACACTTTTCAGAAAATCTTCTGCCGCAACATTACAGGATCACAAATTATTAAGGGAAGGGGGTCCCACAATTAAAACCACAAAAAAAGCAATACCTTGAGTGAAAAATCACACAAAAGAAGACACAAAACTGAAAAAAAGCAACGAACTTACCGTGAATGTTCGTTAGAAAGGCCAGGGCCGACTGGCTGCGTTATCGGCCATTTGATGAGCGAATGCGGTCGTTCCTTCGCTCGCTCCGGGCGAAATACCAAAACTAACGACCCACGTGCCGAGCGCAAGCCCGTAACGCGCGTTCATTGTGCGGGGGCAACGTTCGCTTTGCGAGTCTCGGGGTGTTCGCAGCAGCGTTCGTTGTACGGATAGTTCATTGTGCAACCCGTTCGTTAGCGGGTTACCACTGTACATATATATATATAGATATGTGTGTGTTTTTTTTTATAAAAGAGCCTATCTTACTGAATTTTTGTTGTTGTTTCCATTAAGACCAGAAAGAAACGGATACTTCCTCTGTAACACTTCAACTTCTGGACGAGAGGGAGATAATCCTGTATGAAAATAAAACTCTAGTATCAACATCTGTTATAAATGTGGTGTTTGACCAACGTTTACCCGCTGCAAGAGTTGTTTTAACTGTGCCCTCAGGCTGGCTTAAAATATGTGAGGTTGAGATCTATGGAGGTAAGTTAGAGTCTGAATAATATGACTCGTGTATTTACCTTATCGCTACAGTATAAATCGTTCTCTATCCACTTATTTTATTTAAGCAACTTTTTTTTTACATATGAAAATATTACAGTGTGTTTCTGATGAACAGGTTGGCATCATCTAAGTGGTCGTTACACAAGAGAAGAAAATATACATTTTTGCATAATTATTTGTTTTAGGTAGGACCGAATAAGCCAATAATAGGTATGTTTTAATAGAGTGAATTTATGATATAAAAAAACAGGGTATTAGTAGGCCTGACAAGACGTAACACAACAGCGAACGTTTCGGCAAAGAGCCTTCCTCAATGGACAAATTGTACACACATGAAAAGAAAAACACGGAATAATAATAGAAAAAACACTTAGCTGCGGTGAAATCCAAGCAGTCCAGTAGGGATAAAGAAAGAAGAGAAAAGTAAGAGCTTATATAGGAAAGGATAGGGTGGGTGATTGCAGTCTCACCCCCATTACTTTTTTTAATAGAGTGACAAGGTGTCACTGCCATTGAGCAATGGGGTTAGCTCCATGAACGAATATAATAGGAAGTCTTGAAATGGAAAGAAAACATGTTTTTATTTATTTGTTGCGTTTTTTATTAACTAAATGGTCGTTGAAGGAAAGCAGAACTATAAAAAAAAACCAATTATTAATGTGTATTTCACATGTTTCTTCTTCTTTTTTTCTACATTTTTTTGAAAATGTGAAATAATTTGAAATAATTTTGGTTTGTTTTGAATATTATTAGTGCTGAATGTATGTTAAGAACTAATTATTACTTGGTAAATCTCATCGAATTCTTACGAGGCCCCACAGAAAAGAAGTATTGTATTTGTGACTGATTTAAACTCTTCTAATTGCTTTTGAATTGTTATTATGCATTTCTTGAACTATTTTTCTTCTGTGTATGCGTATCTGTCCCCAGTTTTTTCTTGTCTTATAAAAGCAGATTCATATGTCATATAAGTCTAATTTTTTAGAATGCATTATTCAAAAAATTATTTGCATCCACCATTTCATCTATTTTTGAAGTGAATCTTCTAAAATTGACCTTAACTTAGTGAAAATTATATTCATTGTTCATAAGGCTTTTTTTAAAGGAGTCATTAACATGTTGGATAACTATGATGCTTTTTACGGTGAAGTCATTACTTTGAGTAACTACATGATTTCTGAAGACAATTTTGTATTTAGTGCAATCCAGTGAAAAACTTTCTAAATCAGTTAATCTTGAAATGTTTCAACGTTTACGAAGGTTGATAAACTTAGCAGAAGTTAGATGACTTGAAAATGTTTGTAAAAAATGTTGAATAATCTATATATATAATTCTCTTCGTGGTCTGACCCTGCGAGACAAGCTGCAAGTATGTTCAACAGATACTAATTTTTAGAAAGCAGCGCACCAAATTACTCCACCAATGCATCAAAAGGTGTGCAAATTAAATATGCGCTGTAAAAAAAAATTATATGACGTCATTGTTTTCGCTGATATTTTAATTTTGTAAAAAGGGACTAATGTAAAAAGTTATAAAATACTTTGTGTACATTTCAGAAAGTTTAATATTTCGTATTGATCAAGCAAGGACAAGTTAGTTGGGATTTTGAAAAAGGTGGGCGCCATGGGCGCCCTATAAAAGTGCATTTTTTCAAAATAAATAGATTTCAGCTGAACACTTCCGTCATTTTTTACGGGTGATACACCGCGGTTCTCTCCAGAGTTCCTTCTTTTCATTCAATCACAGTCGTTTTCCCAAACCCACCCCATTTTGACAACCGTATCTTTCAGGAAGTCTTCACCCGTCACTAAATCATTAGCGGCGTATGCTACGCTGCGGGTCAGGTAGTATAAAAACATATTTTCAAATATCTCTTTGAACAGATTGTGTTGTGCCTTATTATAATCTGCACTGCAATCTGACGTGTGTGACGGCATGCATAAATAGCACGTGTAACTATGAGGGTACCTGCTACCAGTGTTCACAGGGAAAACATGGACAGTTATGTAAAGGTATAAATAAATTTCTATTCTAACAAAAAGTAAGATTTGCATTATAAATATCATGATTAATGTATCATACAAAATTTCAACATAATCTCTTATGATAATGCTTTTTTTTCCAAATATTTCGATAATTTAAAAAAATTTAGCTAGAGCAGGTTGAATTATTGAGTTCAGATTTTGTGTATTTTATAATTCTTTTTTTTTAAATTTGCAAACCCTTGTGTTGTTAAATCATGGTGAATCAATGTACTTTATTTATCAATTGAAGTTAATTTTATAAAAATAAATGTTTGAGTGTTTAATTTTATCGTATTTGTATTGTATGTAATATACATACCTTATCATAAAAGATATAAAATATTTTCTTTGTTTTTTGCATTCGTGTATATCTATAGATACATCAATTCATTCATTCTTTCATTCATTGCCAAAGTATTTAATTTCAGAGACTTCAAAAAGTAAGTATATGTAGTTAAATATAAGTGTCTTCTTCACGGTAATAAATTTATTCTATTTCAAATCTTAATGTAAATATATATATATATATTATTTTATTACTGACAATTGTTAAAATCATGACACTATAATAATATAATTTTGGCTTTACTCTCATTAACAGTCATGTTGAGAGGTACATTATAAAGAATGGGGAATAATTAAATAAGGTGGGCACATTCACTCGCGTACACACGCAAACACACTATTAAACACACACAAATAATATATTAGCTCAAATGTCTAATTAAAAAAGCAAAGATTTGCATTTTACATTTTGTTAAATATTGCTCTAATTCCAAGTTTAAAGCATGACAAAAGTTTGTTCTGTTATATTACTGTATAGTTTTAATATACATTAATTTTAAATTATTTGATTTTTGAAACATAAAAGTAGGCAGTAATTTGTATTTGCTACTTCTATTTCAATAAAAATAAGATGTATTAATATTTTAGTTTTTCAGAATGATACTTCAATATTATGTAATTGTGAAAATGAATCATGCATCAAGAACGGTTCTTGTATCCCACCATCTACTTGTAAAAAAGGCTGGTTTGGTTTGGCATGTCAATATAGTAAGACAAGATAAATTCAAACAATTAAAATATTAAGTTATTATATTAACATAAGCTCAGTGGCGTAGCTAGGGGGGCGGTGGGGGCGGTCCATCCCGGGCGGCACACGTTTTGGGGGGTGGCATGTGGAGGCATTTGAAAAGTATAGCCCTTTCGGACAACCACCCTTTTTCTTTTGAAAGAGGAACACCCGGGTGAAAATAAAATATTCGTACTTTCAAGTCGTAATTAACAGATTCTCACAACATTTTTATTACATACTGTTTGCTATAACTAACGCATAACCGTAAGAAATTTAAAATCGCTTAAAAATTGTATCGATTTGTTTTGATAATTAAGCGGTATACATCACAGATGACACTTTTATAAGAACACAACACAAAGAACACATCACCGCTGGGCCGAATATACTATTAATATCGCCGCGACAGTTATTGCGTGGATTTTCGTCATGCACAGAATGATATGCGATTAAGTACCTACATGGCATGGTGGTTCAAATATTGTGTTTAACTTGCAAGTAGTAATTTATATTACTGTTTCTGTTTTCAGAAAATAAATCTAAGGTAATTTATTAATATTTAATATTGTTTTGTATTATGATTTTTTTTCATTTAAGTACCAAAAACAAAATTTGTCTGTTTCTTTAAAATACGTTTATTCACTAAAAATGTTACGCCTATCATATTAAAGTAATGTTTAGATAGTTTGAATTAGTCTATTTTACTGAAAATTATTACGATTTTGACAAGAAAGATTAATCGCGATTGTTGTTTTTTTTCTTCCAAATTTTGCATAATGGTGAAATTTTGTTAAGATCGTGGATGGTGTATTTACCATTGAAGAAAATTATATATTATTTTTGCTGTCAATTGTTTGATGATCTTTTCCAATCAAATTTTAACACGGAAAATGGTTTTAACAAATAGTGGAAACTTAATCTCAAAATAAGTCAACACGAGTTGAGTCTACTGCACATTCGACCAATTTCCCAATGGAAGGAATTAGACATAAGAATTGGACAAGGCACAACTTTTGATAAATGACAACAACAGAATATTGATAAAGAAATAAGAAAAAATGATAGAAAATTCTCACAATACTTGATATAATTAGATTCTTAGCAAAACAAAATTTTGCGTTGAGGGGTCATCGTGAAAGTGTTAATGAGGAAGACATCAATTCAATTGAAAATAGAGAAAATTGTCTAGAGCTTGTTGACTTGTTGGCTAAGTACGACCCAGTATTATGTGAACATTTGGTAAACATTAAGATGGGTAATAAATATAGTGTCTGCTATTTGTGGAAAATGATTCAAAATGAATTCATAGACCTATTGAGAGGCGCAGTGAGAAAAACAATAATTGACCAAATAAGGCAAGCTAAAACTTGTGTATGATATTTGACATCACTCCAGAAATTTTCCACAAAGATTAAACTAGTCAATTAAAGATATGTAGTCAGCGAAGTTAAAGTTGTTGAATCGTGTATCTACTTTGTAGAAAATAAAGGAAAACTGCTGTGGAAATCACAAATATAATTTTTAAGAAATTAGAAAATGTTTAGATAAAAAAAATTGCAGAGGAAAGGCTTACGATAATGCTTCCGTCAGAGTTTGTAGCATGCACACATCATTCTTCAAACCTGGCAGGTTTACATGCAGCTTGTACTGCTATTGATTCCTTAACATTTTTTGGAACTATCGAAAAGTTGTTTTCATTTTTTAAATTCTTCCTCCCGTAAATGGGATGCTCAAAAATACCTTCAAATAAAAGGCTTAAATGTTCACCAATGCCATATAAAACTAAATTCTTTGCAAACCCATTTCATGGAACAAAGAGATGTGCTAATACAAAAAGCTGTTATAGCAGCGAAAAGAATTTGTGAAGAGATGGAGACATCGACTGAACGCCGAGCTAGAAGGGAAAAACGTATGAGTGAGGATAATTCACAATCAGTTGTCCTATCTTTAGAACATGAAGTACAATGAGAAATGTTTTAATCCATGGATCGAATTATAAAGGAATTAAAACAACGCTTTAATCAGTTGCATGAACTAGTCAGAAAATATTCGTGTATAATCCCATATAACCTACTAAATGAAGAAATTGAATGTCAAATAAATGATTTTATTGACATTGATAAAGAACAGTTCCATATTGAAAGAAAAATGATCCAGGTTTTATGGCTGTACCTATACCACAAAAAGAGGCATGGCGTTGGAAAAATGGAGGAAAAAGCCCCCTTGATCTATTAAAATTTATTCAACAGTATAGATTGGAAACTTCTGTAACCAACATTGTAATCTTGCTAAGAATTTTATTAAAATTATTGTTATCAGTGTCGCTAGTTGTGAAAGGAGCTTCTCTAAACTGAAGTTGATAAAAAATTATCTTCGTTATACAATGAGTGTATAAATTAAGACTAAAAAATCTTGCAATATTGTCCATAGAACAAATTATTTAAATTTTGATAGCATAATACATGATTTTTCTACTATGAAAGTTAGGAAAATAAATTTATAAAATAATATGTTTACATTCTGATGTACACAATTTGTTTATAAAAAAAATAATTAATTCATACTTTTTTGTGTAAATTTGCAATATGTTTATATCATTGGGGAACCTGCAACCTCAGTAACCTTTAAAAAAAGGTATCTTGTATTTTTATAAAATATGTATTTTTAGGTATAACATCTAATTTGACCCCTTTTATTGCCGCTTACTTAAATATGGCATTCAATGGTAAAAATGTACGCCACCTTTACTTTGTTTCAATTAAAATTATTTATGTTTATCAATTTATAAAAACCATGATTACTCTTAACTACAAAGGGCGGCAAATTGGAGACCGCCCCGGGCGGCAAAAGGTCTAGCTACGCCACTGCATAAGATACATAGATGTGGAGAAAATATATGTCCAACAAATGAGTGTAGTTTTTTTATCATAATATCTACAGTTTTACGGTTAAAAGTTTAGTTTCCTTCTATATTGTTGATAAATATTTTCGTTAAGAAAATAAATATTGGTATAACTAATTGAATCCTTAATTGTAATTTGGAATAAGTAATATAGTATTATAATTAGAAAATCAAAATGTGAAATAAATTTTTAAAAATTCATCGTGTAAAATATTTGTGATTAGATGATTTAGCTTCATTAGCAAAGTTAGACCATGATGTTTGGACTGACAACAACCCTAAAACGTGCTCAATGCCAGAAATAAAAGAAGCCACACTTCAACTAGTCCAACCCATAATCTTCTTGTGGATCCGTGTTGTATTCAGCGAAGACGGTAATAGAAGTTTAGCAATATCTTACCTTACAATTTATTTTTTAAAATTTGGATAAAATCTATAAAATGCCTTTAATGTAGATTGCGATTTATTTATCATTTACAATTATTTTTTTCACATGTTATCGAATATTTTTAAATTGTTATCTTTTCTTTTCAAATAATAAGTGTAAGCACCCAAGTCTGTACGTTTGTATATAGTGTTGTTTATATGATTAGGAAGCTTGAGAGTGCAATAATTGTACACAAGCTGTCGGAAGTGTCTGTACAGAGCGTTGAACCCAAACTCAGGCTGGGGATTTGGGCTGCATAAGTGTTCAAAATAAATAAATAAATAAACCATAAATGTGTTAATTAGAAAAAAAACAATGCTAATTTATATTGATTTGAAGGGATATTTATTTTATTTTTTAAATCAATGATTTCCTCCTTAACAATCTTGAATATAAATGTTTAAACATATACAATTTTGTCTGTTTGTTGTTGTATTTTTTAAATGAAATTCTCATATAGCAAAATTTTCATTTGTGGCATCCCTTTGTTTAAATGAAAATATTTATCAAATTTTATAGAATACGTCTGTGGTAATCCTTTGTTTTTAATGTAATTCTCATATAGCAATAAATTTGTATGTGGTATCCCTTGAGTTCAACACATTGATCAACGACAGTAGGGAGCTAGTCAGGTGTGACTCTCTTAGACAATTCAACACTGAGGAAAACAGCTTAGACATCTTCTGCCAAAACAACCCAATGATAACAGAACTAATAATCAGTTGGGAAGGTAGTGGATCTGTTTGCTCAATACTGATTAATGGTGGTAAGTGTTTGGATTTGTCGTGTATTGTTTCAAGGACTCTCTCTTTTTAAATATATGCTTAATTGTAATTGTATATATTTTGCTTTATATATATAGTTATTTATGTACATAGAAACGTTTCTGAATTTTAAGAAAATGTATCGAAAGTATTTTTTTAAAATGTTTTTTATAGTGGAAGTATATAACACAATTATTAACATACAGTAAAACGTAAACCACCGACATGTAATTCATAGAGTGGAAATCAGACATGCAACTTATTATTTTAATACTGATACTATAAAATGGTGTTTTAAATCTAAATATCTTCACTAATATCTTATTTAGTATAAACATATTTCAAATTTGAAATTTGTGTAAAAAATGTGTGTTTATCTGTATAGTAAGAATTGTTATTGTATTTTACAAATTTCTTTTAGGTCGTAATTTTCTGCCCACAAGTAAACTATCAACACCCCAAATGAACTTCCTCTCTCCAACATTTCACCATATCATGAAGTCAGTCATTGACGGAAACACGAAAGATGAAAAGTGTTTCAGACTTACGAGTCAAGGTTTACATTCAATTTACTTTACAATTCCTCAAGCAAAACAAATCTTTAGAATATTGTTACATACAAGTAAGTTTTCAATTTGTTGAAAGTTTTAACTTTAACATAATTTGTGTTTCTTATAATTGTATTTTTTTAAAATTTTTTTTATACAGACAACATACATTTTATAATAACATTCAATTTTTCTGCATTAAAATCTCTTTAAGAACGAAACAAATTTGTTAAAATAATCCAACATCAATGCTAATTAATTTGCTTGCAAATTAAAACTTGAAAATAGAAAATCTTATTATGCCTAAAAGCCTAAAACATTGTAAGAGGCATGATTAAAAAAAGATTAGTCAATGAATAAATAAAATCACAATGTAGAAAACTAATGTCTTACATTTAAACGCCTTTTATTGAAATGAATTATTACATTATTGAACATCTCATAAAAATATACTATGTAGCAAGCAATGTTCAAGGAGGAAAATTGTTCACATTAGACAAATACTGTCATATGTTGTTAAATAATACAGATGGTAAATCATTCAACTTTACAACCTGACAACCTGAATGAGATAGTTAAATACGGTTAATTTAACGTATTTATAGAAATATTATTTAAAGGACTGATCTTTGTCTTTCTTTTATAACAATATAAACAATTTTGAAGAATGTGTTCTTCTTTTACAGAAAACCCCAATCTGGACCAGTACATCTTTACGTTACAATGTTTAAATGACAAGAACCAAAGTGAATACACGCATTCCTCGAATTTTTCTGACCAGACTTTAATCCAATTGACGTTAAGTTATACAATTTTAATTTCCAAACTGTTTATAAATGTTACCAGCGGAACTATGGACTTATGTGAGGTCGAGTTGTTTGGAGGTAAGTTAAATCACCCAATTAAATTAGGCAATATTTTCTTGAACAATAGATTTTCAAATCTATTTAACAAGTCTGTAAAGTTTTTTCGTTTATTTTCTATACTGTTTTTACATCATGATTTCATTTTTGCCTAACTGTATAGTTATAGTACAAATAATAATATTTTTTTTAATTTTAATTTAAATAACTAATTTTTTCTAACAATATAGAAAGTGTAAGCCAGTCCACTCTCTTGTTAATTTTACCATCAATTAAAAGATTAATGGTGTTGCCTTTGGATCAAAATTATTTGCTTCTGATTAAACTTTACAGCTCAGATTAGTTTAACGCTTGTCCAAATTTTTCTAAAAAAAAATGTATTTATATTTCAGGACAAAAATTGTATACTGTAACAAAGAGTAAAGTGTATATATATTATTGGTTGCCTTTATAAATAAATGTAGCTTAAATGTACATTTATTATTCATTTTATTAAACCTAGACATTTTAACAATTTTAGAGGATGTTTCCCCCTTTTTCTCAAATAAATGAAATGACATAATTATACATTCTTTGCTATGACAGATTCCACCACCCGTCTAAGAACATTATTTTAACAAGTCTTATGTCATCTCATTTTTTTTCCAAAAACAGAATGTCGTGCCTCGAAATATGGTTTAGACTGCAGTAAGACTTGCAGACCGTTTTGTTTAAATCACACATGCAACTATGCTGGTATTTGTCATCACTGTGTAGATAGAATTCAGACAGCTAGTTGTACAAAAGGTATCAGAATAAAAAGTGTATATATTTATACTTGATATTCAATATCTTATTGCAATTTTTAACGCTAACGCTTAAATTTAACAAAAAACAGAGGAAACTGAAATAAACTATATCAAGGCAGGAAAGTTAATTGAAGAGTAAAGCTTTCTTTAATCAACCGCATGCGACGGGAATGGGTCGGACTCCCATGAAAAGGATGAAATACGAAAATAAAAATCTAACTAGACGTTGAGATGTCAAAAGATTAGCATAGACTGTCATTCAATGACGTTTTTTTCATGTCCCTTAAGTAATTTCTCTTAGATGCTCGATCATCTAGCAGAAAGATGCACATTCCATGTATAGGAATCCATAGACTCGTATGAGCCAAGTGAGATAACAGATGATGCTGCTGCTTTGATAGGAGCCGACAGTCAATCCCCGGATGACCAAATTTCCTTCATGAATTTGTTGTTAGCTACACTTGGTGTGGTGTATGGATGTCGCGTTTTGATTAGTCCGTGGAGAAGTGTGTTAAGAAAAAGACAACTTTATGTCATTGTAGAACGTGTGCAAGACTTTGAGGATATCTCTGGTGGTATTGAGTCGGTAGCAGAAGGCAAACGACAAAACAAGATTTTCATTCAGTGCAAACACGTTCGTTATTTCCAAGTAATGTAAAGTGTTTATGAATCTTAATAGCGAGCAGAGTATCAACACTTTATGAAGTTTCTTCATTTTAGACACAATTACCTAGAAAAAAATATTTTAAATGAAATAAAGACATATAAAAATCGATACAAAGTTGTGTCCGCAAACAATAAAACAATCACGCCGCGAGTTAATATAAAGGATTTAATAAGATGGTAATCCTGATTAATATTTTTTAAAATTAATATTTCTGTACTAATTTTTTACAGAAAAAACGAACGGATTCGATTGTAATTGTGAGGGAAATATGTGCAAGGGTAATTTTGTCTGCAATGACAGAGTGAAATGTCTTCCTGGATGGTTTACAGAGAACTGCCAATATAGTAAATTCGTCTTTGTTCTATTAATGTCATGTAAATCTTACATGTTTAAATATCTTATTCTAAAAATAATACATCTACATTTTTCAAAAATAACATGTTAGCTATAAACATTTAAAAAACAATTATTTGTAGGGTAATATAATAGAATTCTTGAAATCAATGACAGCGATGCGCTCCACATATGGTGTTGTTTGAGCAGCTATCTTTGCTGTCATCAAACTTACTAACGAAGTGGTCCAAGAAGTAGTGCAGATAACAAATGCTAGGGTAATGTGAGTGAAATGAAACGGGACATCCATATGATGCTTGGAGGCCATAATTGATGGTGATGGGGAGGTTGTTTCATATGATGGAAAATCAATGTCTTTTTTCAGTCTTGACAATAATAATTGTGATTCAAACTAGAGCAGAAACTAATTTTTGGTTACATTTCTTTGAATAATTTTTTACCAGACTTTTTTTTAATTAAATTAAATTCAGATGCAAATTTTAAAATTGTAATAACCTATTAATTTAAAAGTAAAGCGAGTAATTTTTCTTGATTTTTATTCTAGACTTTTCATTTAAGCTATTTTACAAATGCATCAAGAATGCGTTTGATTCGATTTGTTTGAAATCCATCCATTGGTCTAAAGAGAATTTGGTGAAGAGGTTTTTCACTATGAAATTACAAATTCCAATGCTAATCTTACAGTAAATTATATATTTTGGTAATAATTTTATTTCAATTTAAGTTTTCAAAACGTAAACAAGGATCGGGTTAAGTCTGCATGGGGCCCCTGGCTGCAATTCGAACTGGGGCCCTATTCAGCCATCGTCCCTTTAACTTAAAAATGATTGCTAGCAGCTAATATAAGAATTTAACTTGTAACTATTCATCCTAAAAGATAATTCACAAAAAAACGAACAAGAAAAAATAACTGTTTACCTGTATCCTAAAATTGAGTGTAAAAGACAATTTAAAAAATAAAGACAATGACCCCCCTCCCCGAGAATCGATCGCCGTCGCTTGCACCACAAGCCTACACACTTCAATGAGACCAGGAGAACCTGACGGAAATGGTAAATTTAAAAAATATATATATATAATATTCTATAATATGTTTTTCTTTTGGAGCCTATTAAATCAGGTTTTTCGATTACTAGGACTATCGGGTCAGAATAGCGATGTGATTCATATATAAGATCTTATTAATTTATTTAATTTATGATATTTTCAGGGATTCAGGCAAACATTTGTCCACCGTTATTATAAAATATAATAAGTTTGGGGCTTTAGCCCTTTCAGCCCAGTTAATCCACCATGGACGTAAACAACAACTTGTTTGTTGTTGTTTTGTTATGTTTTTGTTGGTGGGGGGGGGGTACTTTTTCCTGATAAAAATTGAAGATAATAATTTATTTCATACACTTTAAATAATGTATAGATTCAACATAACGATATTCAAGTAAAAAAATAATAAACATTTAAACCGTCAATTATATTTTGTGACTAAAATTTCCAAATTGTACCTGGAATATTATTATAAAATTTCTTGTTGAAATTATTTTTTTTATATCTAGGAGATGTCTCTTTCTCTTCAAAATCAACAAATCCGATACTCCACGACAACGATGACTCCACCTGCTACACTCCAGAAGAAAATCAAATAACAGCTGAATTAAATTATCCCACACCATTTACATGGGCCAGGATTGTTGTTGGAAAACGAAGTGAATTTTATTTTTGTAATTTTTAAACATAATTTAATGTATTACTAATAATTTAGATTATAATAATTTATAAAATTAAATTACTATTATGCTATTGAAAATAAAATTTTCAAAAGATTAAAATTCCATTAAACAAGGTATTGAAATAATAAAATGTCAAGATTTTTTTTAAAAAACATATCTTAAAACGAGATGAAAATACAAAATACAAATGTTCTATCATTCTAGCAAATATTTCCAAAACGATATTTTCATTTCACACATTAAAAGAGGGAAAGTTTTATTTGGCAAACTGCCTATCTCAGAGAATCATAGAAACAAATGACAATGTGTTTGACGTTTTCTGTGCAAATACGATGATCGTGGTTACAGTAACTGTGACTTTGGACTGGATCGGACCACTGTGTTCTGTATATGTAAATGGGGGTAAGACATTAAACTAACTTTGCATTTCAAAAGTTACTATATTTTAATAAGTGTTAAAATTAATATAAAAAAAAATTACATTACGTTTAATTACTAGCAGATATACCCGTTTAATTATTAATATTTTTGCTGCTGTACCAGGATGTTACTATTTATTATAACATAACAGCATAAAATGAAAATGTAACTTCTTTAAAATAATTTAAAATTACTTGTGGATTAGAAATAGTTTATGAAATAATAATTTGATAATAACGTTGTGCTCTAAGTCAGTTGAAAATGTGTAATTTCTTTAATTAATTTCTTGTATAGCTATCTGTATTATTATTTGCTTATCGTTGCTTGCTTCATATAGAATATAGGGGCACATTTCTTTAAAATATTTAATATAAAATACTTAGACAATGATTTCAGGCAGAAACTTGGCTAAAATGGCTAGCTTAGTAATACAAGAGAAACTCTTACAATTGCCTGGTAAGCTTCATTATTCAATGATTGATGGATTTTATAATGCTACTCCTTGCTACGAGATCAATTCAGAGAAAATAAATTATCTTCATGTGGAACTAGATAGACCCTGGCTACTACAAAACATTGTCTTACATACGGGTAAATAATTGTATGTACTTTTTCTAAAAAAAACTGTGTCAAAATACATTTTAAAAAGTTAATAACTACAGTAGGTTCTTTTTTTTTAAACATAATTCTTTTTTTAAAAACTGTTCTTAATCTAATTATTTAAATGACCGAAATATTCAAAATTATAAGTAATTGAAAACATTAGATTGTAGGACCCTTTGTTAATTCAATTAATTTTATTTTATTATTTGCCGTATTGATATATTGTACATCTATTTCTAATATACATATATATATGTTTTATATTTTGTTGTCTTTAGTTCATCACTACTAATTTTTTTTTACAGAACCTTCAAAGAATCAAACTATAGGAATTACAATTTTAATTCCTGATGAAGTCGAAGAGAATCAGATCGTTACTGAATATAAGGGACGTATAAGCAAAGCTATTGCTATTCTTTTACCAAATTCATCTTTGATTTCAAGATTAACTTTTAACTTTACAAAAGGTTTGATGAGGATATGTGAAATTGAAATATATGGAGGTAAAATGAATTGCTTCTGTATTATTTTTTACTATAAAAGTTGTGTATGTCTTACATTTGACCTCTTTTATTTCCATAATTATCTTTGGTTGTTGAGAATATAAATTAAAATAAATATTTTTTTTTATGAAGAAAGGTAATGTTTAGAGACCACTCTATTCATAAAGCTAGTGATACCAGTTTAGGGAATGATATTTCAATTTGGATAGGTCGATTTAAATCAATTAAGAAAGTAAGATTAGCTTACTTTTTTTCTTTGTTTTTCTTTGTTCTTTAAATAAAACAAATGCGATGTAGGATCGAAATTTATAGCAAAAGGAAAATATAAAAACAATAGTTGCTTTTTTTAAGCACAAGAATATATTATCAGTGATACGAACAAAATTAGTGCTATTTGATATATTTGATTTGATTATTTATGCAATTTTTCTATTGTTAAATCATTATGTTTTGTCTTCAAAATATCATTTAAAGACGATATAAAAATAACTTAACAGACTGCCCTAAGAAACGTTATGGCCTGGAATGCGGTGATACATGCATATTGACCTGCTTTAAGGACATGTGTAACTATGACGGGACCTGCATTCAATGTCACAGCCAACAACGCTTTGGTCGGTTTTGTATGAATGGTAAAAAAAATATACCCTGACTAAAATAGATTTCATTTTAAAAATCGCTAAATAGCCTTTACCTATATGTTGTTTTAGTGATTTATTCATTAGTTGCTACTTGTTGTAAACAGTATCTCCGACATAGAAACGACTTTAGCGTCATTAAAATCGTGGGATTGTCTTGATTTCAGATTCTTGATATTTTGATTTTTTTTTAAATGTCTAAAATCACATATTTGTTTTTTTGTACAAGACGATAGGTATTCAGTTTTGCCATGCAGTTATTCAGCTGCCACTACCCCTTGAACAAATACGTCTGATTTAGGGTTGTAACGATGTTTCACTAAAGTACTGTTGATAGTGTAAAATTATTTTTTAAATAATAATAATAATAATAATAATAATTCATAATTTATATAGCGCTGTATCCCAGCAAGGAACCGGGCTCACAGCGCTTTACATGGAGATCATAACATACATATAATAATTAAATAACCATTCATACCATAATAACAACATACAGAACAGTTATTTACATATGACCTACGTTAATCATTAAAAGAAATGTTGTTTCATTAATTTTGTAAATACATTTTGAAAATTTCGTTATCAAGAGTCTTTAGAACGTTACCAGAAATTTAAATGATTAAGGTATGGTTGCTAAAATTAACGTAATAGAAGAAAGGTGTTGTATACGCGAAATAACATTTTTGCATCCATAAAGTACCATTTGCAGTAAACAGGTTTCGTGTAAAGTAACAAATCATTTGATTGTATTTTTCCCTATTTCAGTGAGTCAGGTCCTGCACCCCTTTTAGTATAATGAAATCTTTTAATACATTGCTTGAGCAGCAATTAGAATGATTGTGTGTGTGGACATAAGGTGTGTGTGTGTCAAAAAATAGCGCATGTGTGCACTCAAACAGCATTTGTAGCGCACGTAAAAAAGATATTTACGACATTAAATATTTTGGAGAGTATATGTCAAAGAATGCTTGACATGGGGAAGCAATGCAAACACACACAATATAAACAATAGCTTACGGTAAAAATGACAGAGAAGCCATGTTGTCATATTCGCCACCCTTATATCTGATATAATCTTAAGTCAACTCAACTGATAGCGAAGTCACTAGTGCGCTCGTCTCACAAGCTGAGGTGCGTGGGATCTAGCCCACTTTAAGCCACAATGAAAATGTTGATCAATGACTTTTGCCAGTAAATTTATCCACTGACTTGGAGAGGAGATGGGTGCCGCCAAGTCTACCAAGCCCTGAGAAAGTTCTAATGGTTACATTAGAACCCCCTACGACCACGAGGTTATGGGACACAAACACACACACAACCCAGCTGAGAATGTCCGTAGTTAATAAACCATATGTAATTATGATTGCTTTGGACCAAATATATAGTGGCACTAGCCAATGAAATTGGTGATACGTTTGGCTATATCTAAAGTTCTGACAGACATATAATTATGCATAGTGGCATTAGACCAAACATCGTGTCATACCTGTCAGTTAAATGAATAAAATTATATCTCACAATTAATACGAATGCAAATCTTGCACCATCAGTTAACCAAGATTGTTTGTTTAAAGAGAGCTTAGAACTTAAAAACTCCTTTTCAAACAGAATAAACATCTATCTAGTAAATAGTCAGATAATATAAAAAAACTAATGTACATAAATATTATCAGAACTCGAAAACAAGATGAAAGATATAATGCTGCATCATTAATATACAAACACTGTGAATAAAAATATATTATAACGCAGGAAAATAAATCCCAACTCTTCGAAGACTTGCCGAACATATTTTCATCACAACGTAAATCAGTTAAGTCATTAAAGAAGCTACAAGAGAGGCTAGAAGTTGTAAGATAAGTTTTTTTGTTATGTTTGAGATATTAAAAGTAAACAAACGTGTCATAAATGACAGGAGTGTTATTTCTTAATTTATTAACAGTATCAACAATTGATCGAGGGAATACAGAATATCCTGAGAATGAAGAAACCTATATAAGTAATGCAATTCTTCAGAGAAAAAGACAAAGTATGGGTGCATTTTATTTCGTCCTGCTGTTCTTAATAGCTTCAGCAATGGTTCTTGTTTGTTGGCTAACGGCGTCAAAAGAGACTTTCGACAAAGTGAGAGCAAGTAAGTTGTTTTAATCAATGTCATGGGTGTGTCACGTACATGCATAGTTGCCAACAAATTTTATTTTCTATAAATGAGGAAAACCATTGTATCTGTTAAGGATCAGACACACGAAACGTCCGTTGAGTCCCCATCTCTAGCTTCTAGCTTGTGGTTCTGTTATTAGGATTAGCAAAAAGGTACCGCAAAGAAATTATTGGACATCAGTTTTGAGGACACCGTCTACTAGGATAACGCCCGTAGTTTTCCTCTCATTTTATAATCCCACGCCTAGCGACAGTCCTTGAATAATAAACTCCTGCTGAGCCGGGGGTGACACCGAGGTTGTAACGAGTCGAATTATGGAAATTCAAGCCCGCCTTTTATAGATTGACTTAGTGGGAGGCCTTTTCTACAATATTTTTGGATCCCCAGGCAGCCCATTCAGGGGCGACAGTTTATGGGGGACCCCTTCTTTTAGTTCTATGGGGTGACATATTAGCCGGTAAGGTTTCCCGGAGAGACATATTAAGAGCCTTATACTTAGGGCTGCTGATTTTCTTCTAAATGCATGATATTTTCTATAACAAGATACACACCGCAGTGTACCGTACGCCACAGAGTTGCTCATCATAGATATTGCACAGAACGGGGGGAGGGGGCTGAGAGAACGGACACAAATAGAAGCACGAAGTAATGAAAAAAAAAGCGAGTAAGCATGGAGATATGTGCACTGCGGTTGTTGTTACCTGCCACCCCACCCTTTACTACCATCCCCTTCAAACCATAATCTGTGATTTGCCGGCCATAGGGTTTGTCATGTTCGCAAAAAAATGGGGAAAAGAATGGGCAGAAAAAAGAAATTCATTTTTTTTAATTCGCTCTGGAGCTTGAATCCAGAACTTTTCGCGTGATAACCACTACACCACGAATCATATGTTATTTTGTGAAGGAACAATGCAACTGAATGCAAGAAACATTTTTGCCATCCTCCCTTTTTTTAAATACCTTATATTAACTTCGAAATCTTGTCTCTCTGTCGTGATCTCTTCGTACATGGGGCGGAAAAACAAAAGTCAAAAATGACCCATTTTCCGTGATACCATCGAGCTGAAATTTGGCACATAGACTTGTGTCACCTAACAATGCAAAGTATTAAAATTTCAGATCAACAGAACGTACCGTAATTAAATTAATGCATTTTTAATTTATCTATATAAAACTATATGTATCAGTCGCTATTGTTTACATATTACGGGTCACTTGACTTCACGCCAGCCATCGGTGACCACATCTCGTGTTTTAACCAGGTTGAATTCACTCAGTTTCAGGCTGTAAATGTTTGTTGCGTTGGAAGATAATCAATACTTTAAGTTATGTCTCATATATAAGGGATTTATAGTCTAAAACTTTGTTTTTACATTTTTTTTATTAACCACGTTTTTATTAACTTGCTTTCGTTCTTGTCTGTCCGCATTGTTTTCGTTCTTATCTGTCCGCAATTTTTCTAATTTTCCAACGTAAAATTAAACCACTTCTAATGGCCCTAGAGAGCTAAAAATTTTACCGCATATAGATCTTGGCTGACAATGAATTGTATCAAAATTTCAGTTCGAGCGAATGTACCGCAATTAAATGATTGCATTTAGTAGTTTATTCCCATATAAGCATCTGTTTCCGACAGCCGTTATTAGATTTCGCGTACCGTGTTCATCCCGTGACCTGATCGCCGAGGCATTAAAACGTGGAGCGGGCGCTGATGAGGTGTTTGGTAAAATAAATAATGGTAAAAAAAAATTTTCAAACCAGGTTGTTATAATTTGACTAAAAATAATAAAATAAATAGAGGTAAAAATAAGATTTTTAAAAACCACGTTTTTATAAGTGGATTAAATAGAAGAAAATAATTTGATTTCATATGACAAAAAACGTGGGGCGGATGCTTCAAAATCCCATTGTAATTTAGAAATACAAAACAAAGATAGGTGTTCGGTAAAAAAATTCAAGATTTATAATTTAGAAGGTCAAAACGTCATATAAAACCTCGTAAGCACCCGACCCACGTTTTTAGTCATATTAAATCAAATTATTTTCTTCTTTTTAGTCCACTTATAAAAACGTGGTTTTTAAAAATCTTATTTTTAACTCTATTTATTTTTTTTCTTTTCATCCTACTACACTTGCCCACTGTGATCGTTCGACCCCATCGGGGGTTATTCGTCATTCACATTTGCACATACCTGTTTAAGTGAATTATCTATATAGATTTGAGTAAATTCAAAAGCCATTGCTATACGCATCTTTGTAGTATGAAAAATAAATAAAAATGGTTATTAATTCTTTTATTTTAAAAGAACAAACATTCAAATATATTTAGTTATATATTGTTTTGTTTTGCTTGTCCCTTTCAAGTGAGTGCTGTGTTTCAACTGATGAAACAGCAACTTGTGTTTTGTTTGTTTGTTTGTTTTAATTAATATCAAAGTTTCCTTTTTAAACACACATTGCGCTATGAGAAATTTAATGATTTAAAAAGACAGGTACCTTGGTTCTGTACTCCACTCATACTTTCTTGTTTTTGTCTCCAAGGATTACACATCGCTGCTCAGTTTCCAATAGTTATCAAACTTTTCTATTGTTTAGCGTAGAATGGTTGTAGCCCATACATTCATTGTCTAGTCCCGTGATTCTCAAATTGGGCGCTACCGCCCCCTTGTGGGTGCTGAAGCGATCCAGGGGGGGGCGGTGAAGGTTACGGGTCAATTTGGGGGGTGGTGGTAAATAACTGTAAGGGGGCGGTGAAAGCATTAAAAAGGAAGAGAAGATTTAGAAAAATATGATTTATGTATTCTGCTCACATGGTTCTATTTTTCTTTTTAAAAAAACGGTTTGGACATTGGTTTGGTTACCGCATTTTTTTTTGCTTTTAGTTGGTTTTTTTATGTGCAATTGTTCACTTCCAGACTGCAAGAACATTTGAAATAAAATTAACGGGGATAAAAAAGATACGGATTTATATAATTTTCAAATACTAAAATACAAATTTATCAAACAACTGACTTTGACAAAACTCTTTTCAACAGCAACCACACAAGATGACAATGGCTTGCTAGCTTCTTACAATATTTCGTTATTGATTGCCAAATTGGGTAAACCTCACACTAGCGGTGAAGAACAAATTATACCGGCTTTAAGTGAATTAATAGGAACTGTGATACATTAGCAAGCATGTGATATTATCAAGAAAAATTCGTTTAGCAATAAAACAGTGCAAATAAGTATTAATGAAAAGACTCAAGGTGTTGAAGATTCATTGTGTGCTATTTTAAAAATCTCTGTTTTTCTTGTCAACTTAAGGAGTCAACTTTGCCAGGAAATGAAGCTTTACTTTTGTCATACGTGCGGTTCACAAAGGAAGCACAAATTTGCCAAGAATTATTATTTGATAAATATTTGCAAACTGATTCCAAAAAGTATTTCCAAATGATGAATTTAAATTCAAAAGCGGCTACAAATTACAAACAATTATGGCTGGAAAAGGAGATCGTGAAGTATGGGCTGTAATTTAAAATTTCGTAATTACATTTCCTTCATCATATTTAGTGGAAGTTAGATTCAGTGCGGTAACTAATTTATTTATTTTTTTTAATGCAAATGGTCAATCGTGGTTACTTAAGATTACTGCTGACGAAAATAAAGCCGTGGATTTCTAAATTGGTAGCAGCAAACCAGGTTCATCGTCTTATTTTTATATTTATATGATTTCGAATTTGTGTGTGTGTGTGTGTGTGTGTGCTCGCGTGCGTGTGTGTGTGTGTGTTGAACTATTCTTGAATTGTGGAACCAGGTTACTATTTATTATTCGCATGAATGCATTCAAATTGCAGTCAGTCAACATCGATCTGTTCTTAGACTTATTTATTTTCATACAAGGAAAAGCTTGCTGACAGTGGCAGCCAAATAGTGGCAAAAGTTTGACAGCAAAGTTTTTTTAGAGTGTGAAAACGCCGCACCTAGCAAAAAAAAATACAAACAAAAAAACTCAAGCAGAAAAACTAACTTGAACTTCTCCTTCAGGTCATAATCTGCTTTTAGGTAAAACAGTTCTAATAGTATATCCAATGGCGCTTAATCAGCTTCTGCACTAAATTACAAACTGAGGATATTGAAGAGTGGTTCCATGTTCTTGTCGTCTTGGAACCTCCTTTCAACTTCAATAGCAAAGGCATCCATCTGAGCCTGGTACTTGTCAGCCATTTTACAAGAAACGGTATTCTGTTTTACAAAGGGAAATGGCAAAACCTGTTTTCACCTGCTTTCCAGGAGAACAGGGAGAGTTTTGTTTGAAATGATTTAACATACACATAAATTTCCTGTGCAAACAAGCCATTGACCTGAAGTTTGACATTCAGTTCATTCAAATTTTCCATACTGTTAATGGCAAACATGAAGTCTGGCTTCTACTCTTTATTAACTATGGAAGTAACAAAATCACAAACAAAATCTTTCATCTCCAGCAACATAACTATTTCTTCCTTGAGATCTCATACTCGCCTCAATAAATTGCCCAGGCTCAGCCAGCGGACACTGCCGTGGTAGATAATATAATATTCACATCTTCAAACAGTGCTTTTAACACATGTGATTAAGTTTCTTTGATTTTAAAATGTTAATCATACTAACAACTGCTTGAAATTCAACACAGCCTTACACAGACTTTCCTGATGGTTGCCACAGTGGAGAGATAAGAGTGTGTGGTCAGGCTGAAATTCTTTAAATTTATTGTTCATACTAATTTTTCCAGTTAAAGCTCGCGCTCCATCGGTTATTACACTGGCCATCTTGTTCCACACTAACCCAGTTATTTCAGCACAGTTCTCTACAGTATTGAATAAATCCTGGCCTGTATTTGTGTCTTTGAGTGCATCAACACAGAGTAATTATTCATTAAGCTCGAAACGAGAATATATTCCCCGTATAAATACCAACAATTTAGCTGTTCCTATACATTGGTACTTTAATCCAATGCGAGAGTACCAAAAACGTCTTTGCTTGCATCTCGAAGTTCGTGCATCAAATTGTCAGGTTTTTTTCAAAAGGTCTGACTAATGTTCCCTTGATAAAGAAATGGTGTCAAATTATGTTTTCTGTTCTGGACACATAACGCTTGCAGCATGTGTCAAGCTTTCTTGATAAATTCACTGTCAGAAAAAGGCTTGTTCCGTTTTACGATCTTATGAGATATCTCCAAACTGGCATCGGTTGCAGCATCTTGTATTTAAGACTTTTGGTGAAAAAATGTTGCTGCTTCTTTAAATTATTAAAAAAGCTTCTTGCATTTCCTTTTGCTCCCTTGATTCGTTAAATTGTGCCCGAAACACAAATTATGTTTTATTTGGTGGTATCTTTTTTAAGTCGCACTCTGTAAAGACGCTCAAACACTCACGGCACAGCAAGAAGGCTGCTTTTCTTCCAACGCTTGTGAAGCAATATTTAACAATTAATTCGTCATTTAAAAAAGACATTCGTCCTCAATTTTACTTTCTTTTGTAGCACCTATTGTTAAATCAACGTCTATTTGCTTTTAAATCACACATTTTCAAAACCGTTCGAAATGTAAATCGTAAACAAAAGCCAATTCCGGTTGAGCAGAATTGTAGTTGCAAACAGGTATGTTAACAATTAATGACTAATGATTCTGAAGCCATAAAACAGATTATATATCTCCAGATTCGAATCAAATGCTGCGAATAAAATTTCAAAAAATATATCAACAATTTTAAGAAAAGACAATTAACATGAAACAAGATCGCCACATGTACATGCCTACGGGCCGCATATTATACTCTGGCTGACCGCATGTGGCCCGCGGATCGTAGTTTGCCTATCCCTGAGTTAGAATAATAAAAAAATTCGGGGGGTGCTGAGTAATATTTTTACTGGAAAGTGGGCCGTAGGCAAAAAAAAGTTTGAGAACCACTGGTCTAGTCCAACGGTGGCCAAGCTGCGGCTCGCGAACAGCCTCGGCTCTTCTGTGTTCACTTTGCGGCTCGCGAACAATTGATCAAATTAAAAAAAATTCTTTTCAAATATATGCTGTGAAATACGTTTAACTTGAAAACGCTTAAGAAGAATAAATATCTTTCAACGGGAAATAAAATATGGTCCCGACAAAATACAAAGAATTTTTGATACACATTTTTTCCATGAACATGAAACAAAAATAGATTAACACTAAAAGATGTAGGTTCTTTGAATGAATCAAGGAAAACACGACCGCACCCCAGAGAATTAAAAGCGTTTGGTATTTTGTGTTATAAATAATAACACCCCTGCTTTTACTTCGCTAACTTCGCTTTGAAATACTCCATATTTTCTTAGATGCCGGTTGAGATAGACGAGCCAATGATGTAAATCTACCCCCACCCATTGTAAATGGTTTACTTGTTAATGTGTTTTGTAGGCGTTCTCACAATACAAACTTTCGTGCAATAAATCCTTGAAATACTATTGTCAACAAAATAACTTAAATATGCACATTATACACAAAATTATAACTTTGAGGTTTCACAACGTGGAGACATCAGCCACACATGCGCCATTACTTTTTCTCAACTGCTTTCGCGTTCTTCTACCGATGTAACCTCTCCGTCACTAATCTCGTGATTCTCACGTGACACCCCCATCATACTTAAAAACACATAATCTATTATTCTGTTTTAACATAATTAATTTTCAGTCATTCAATGATTTTTAATGTAATAACAAAAATAAATGAACGTTAAAAAAAATCTGGAAAGAAACAAAGGGTTGAAAAATATTTTTGGCTAACTGAAATTTTAATAGTTAAAGGGAGTGATTAGTTTGTAAGTGGTTGGTGATGTAAACTGTTAAATCTCTTGTTCCCGTTTCGAAAAAAAATCCACAAAGTATGGCAACATTTGCAGGAAACGAAAATATAAAGAAGAAAATAGACGCTTTCTATCAGAATGGGATGAGGATTTTGCATTTATTTATAAAGAATGTTCACTGGTCCATGTGCAAATAAAAGAAAAACTCGTCTGCAAAGTTGCGCTACATCCATTTTGTGTGCAATATTTTATTAAATGTTTCTGCACGGTAATTCCAACTGCTGCGCGGTGGCGGTCAGATATCTGTGCAGACGCGCAACGTAAAGGGAATATTGGTGGTGACGTGAGTGATAAAGTCTCAATGTGGCTCTCAAAATTTTTGAATATTAATTAAATGGCTCTCAGTTACTACAGATCTGGCCACCCTTGGTCTAGTCCCAGATCTGGCCACCCTTGGTCTAGTCCCAGATCTGGCCACCCTTGGTCTAGTCCCAGATCTGGCTACCCTTGGTCTAGTCCTTGAATGTGGCAATAAATCTCCCACATTGTTTTGAATCCTTGGAGTTCATTTCGCCATTGTAAAAGATAATTTCGATGAATGTTTTAGGGCGATTGACATTCTTTGGCTTCCTATAAAAAATCAGGACACAAGGGATAATGAAAAAAATCTAAAACAAAGACTTTAAAATGTTCAAACTCATCTTATGGCTGTAGCTTTTTCTGCGATCAAGAACTTTGTATCTGGGGGCTATATCATCAGTTAATGAATGTGATGCGGTCACGTTTATTTATTTTGATAAATTGGTTGACAACTTTTGATCTTTGTGTCACAAAAAATAATAATTCTAGAAAGGGAATGTTAAAAAAAAAGTATAGAATCAACGGCTCTCAGACATTTTTACTCCTGACTAGCAAAATATTTGAACAAGTTCTGCATGCAACTTTAATAGTTTTGATTTAAGTTAACAAGAATTTCTTTTTTTTTGTAGTCGATGTAAAGGATCGTGACTCAATATATTTACCGCATCGGATGACACATAACCCCAAGCCACTGTTAATAATGTGTTTTCTATTTTAGACATTTGCCATACAAAAGCATTTTTATGTTAAGCATTTAAACCAAGAAATTTATCTCATATAAAAAATGTATTTTTATGTTCTTAGACAGTTTTTATAAAGTACAATTAATATTTTGGCATTTTCGCTATAATCATCAGGCATTTTATAATACACACTTAAATATAGTTTCCTTATACAAATTTTGCAGAATACTGAATTTTTAGCTTTTAAAGGGAGAACACAGGTGTTGCACTTTATTTTGTATAACAAACATTATTATTTAAAATTTTCAATGAAATATTTTTAATCATTTCTTTTTTTAATTTGAATTAAATTTTTTCAGAAAGACGTTAATTAAAATACTATGATACAATTTTTCACTACTTCACCAACATATAAGATTTGTATTATTAATGTCAATTCCAAATCCTAGACAATTTCACAAGCTTTATTTTAATGTCATTTAAGGTTTTAATATTGGAAGACGTTCACATACATCACTGCATACGCAAAGCAGAAGAAGGTGACCTCAATGATTACGATGTCAGCCTCAGCATTTCTTTCAAAGATGATTATGGGGAGAGCAGTGCATGATGTCTTGCACCAACTCTATCAACATTCCTAAAAAAAACTAAGGATATTTTATTTCAAATATATAATTTAAATACGTAATCATAAAGGTAAATGACAAAAATTCGGTAATTATAAATATTTAATTTTCAAATTAATGTCATAGTTTTGTAAAACAGAGAAAAATTAGCACACTTCTAAATATAGAACTGATTATTTTTGTTTTGTTTTATTTTGTTGTTTTTGTTTTGTTTTGTTTTGTCGTTTTTTTTTGTTGTATTTTTTTGTTGTTCTTTTTTTTAAATTTATTTTTATATTATTTTTTTTTATATTTATAAAAATATTTTTTTATTGTTTGTTTTGATTGTTGTTTTTTTTGTGTTACTTTAACATTCTTTTACTTGTCTATTTGGCTATTTAGTTATTTATTTTAGTATTTTATCAATATATTAATAAATGCATGTGATGAATAACTCTAAGGTTTTTCCATGTTTAAGAATCAGATTAAGTGGATTATCAATTGTTTAAATTGTCTAATTTACATAATACTTTCTCCAATTTTTTTTAAAAATAACTTTTGGGGGATATATGAATATCTTAAAGCCCTACTCTGATATTTTGACGATTTTAAATGACTTTTAAACTTATGGACCCAGAAATCCTCAAGCAGTTGTAAACATGGCATAGTAATAGAACCTAGGAAAGCTGGATGAGAAAGAAACACTGCTGTGATTGATTTGGGCATAAGAATTAACAACTATAACTTTAAAAGTAAAAATTAACCCAATTCTTCTTTTAAAAATACTTTGTATTACATATATTTATATATTTAAATATTTATTTACCGGCATATCTCATCTTTACCGCCTGTCGTCCCATCTGGGGCATGGGCAAACAAATGAAGACTCTCCAGGCATCCCGTTACTGCGCCAGCATCTCAGACCGTTCCTAGCTGTACCCAATCTTATTGGTGTCTGCCTTGAGTTCCCTTCTCCAAGTCATTTTGGATCGACCCTGGGAGTTTCAAGTGAAGGCCTGTCGCGTGATGGTGGATGTAGGCTTTCTGAGAGTATGGCCAATACATCTCCATCAGCGCTGTAATATTAACTCTTACACTGGCTCTTGTTGTGTGCGCTGCCAGATATATTCGTTTTTGATGACGTTGGGCCAGCGGATACGGAGAATCATTCGGAGACATGAGTTTATACATTTTTGTAGCTTTTCTTAACTGGCTACTGTTGCTCGCCATGTACCAGCTCCATATAGCAAGGCAGGCTTGACTGTGGTGTTCAATATCCGGATCTTGGTCGTTAGGGTCAAGTTATTGCGACTCCAGGCTCTTTTTAGCTGTTTAAATGTTGTTCTCGTTTTTTCATTTCCAACTCTTATGTCAGCATTTGTCCCTCCATTTAATACATGCTGATATTAAAATCTATATTTATTTATATCAGCATGCATCACATATGTTAAAAATCAATTAAAATTGCTGTCAAATATTTCGCAAATTAAATTTTTAGTTCAAAGAATTATCTGAAAGAAAACAGTAACTAAACCCGTCAATATAAAACATTATCTCTAAAGCCCTAACGCCATCATTAGTCGTAAAAGAAAATATAGTCCGTAGAGGATTTAGGGTTTGAAGTAGATGGAAACAGTTTGTTGTAACTGTCAGTCGACTTTTGTTCTTTTAAGGACTAACAATAAGAAATATCCAAAATGCTAACAAATCATTAAGGAAACATGTGGTCTGTGTGGCGACTTTGATGGAAATGTAAAAGAACCCTACACAATTTCTGTAACAGAACTAAGTTAAATCCTCTTCACAGTATTCCTTAAAATACTCTCATAAATACAGCTTTTGTAAGACTTAAACAGACATCCAGTATCTTTACTTTCTTGAAGATTCATTCATTTTCTAAGTCATGGATATCATATTATTTTCGAGTCTAATATTACTAATTATTATTAAAAAATGTGTTTTTATTCTGCAATAATAATATCTCTTTAGTATTTCGCACGTCGAGGACAGTTAAGCGTATATTTAATATATTATGACTTATGACGCTAGGTTATTTCTGTGACGTATGGACGTTTAGGTAGACTAAAAATAGTTTAGCGCACTATAAGGATCGGAGGAGAAAGATGTACACAGAGAGATATTTGATAAGCGTATGGTTATTGATGGAGTGAATCGTGATGTTACACTACAATGGAGCTTAACAGAATGGCAACATAAATTATTTCTCAGAAAAATCACCACACAAAAAAAATACCTATAATTACTTAAACAATTGTAATGACGTTTTGGTGTTTGCATATTTGTCTTGATCAGAATCATGCTTTATTGGTTGGTCCAAAATGAACAAACGTTTAATTTGAAGTCACAAGAAAATATTTCTGAAAGGAAATCGGGGGCTAACACAATTTAAAGATTGTTTATATTGACATGTCTCATTTCGGCTAAACACGTGCATCTAAGCACATACATAATAGACTAATTGTTTTATCATTATGTTACTTACATCAATTTTGTAATGACCTATAACATGATTTGAGGCTTTTTAGAACATGCTCACTCTTTTTGTACGTTTGTTTTTAACTAAATATTAAATCATCAGCTACAAAAAACATTATTAAAAAAACATTTAATAGAACATTTGATTAGTTAGACTCGTGAATGGATTAACAAGATTCCCACTGTCCACTTCTACTATTTAGCGAAATCACCCCTTAAAGAAACGGGCTTGGTAGAATCAGCGGGGAAAGAAGACCCTGTTGAGCTCGACTCTAGTCCGACTTTGTGAAGACACATCAATGAAGGGTGTAGCATAGGTGGGAGCCTCACTGCACAAATGAAATACATCTAAATTTATCCTTTCTTTACTTTTTCACTAAGGAAGGGAGTTGGCCGTAAGCAACACGCTTCTGGAGTTAAGCGGTGCGTATGAGGGCAACGTTTGCTTTATAAAGGCCTATAAATAAAAGTTGTTCATGTCATCAAACATGTCCTTCAAGTTCAAAGAATAATTATGTCTTAGGTTATAAAACTACTTAACTATAGACTATGAAGTATCTTATCAATGCAATAGACAAATTTCTCAACATTAAAAACAACGAGAAATCAGAATGAACAACATATTTATTGTGGGCTCTCAGGAAAATAAATGAAGAACATTTAAAAAAAAATAATGTCTGATAATAAAATAATTAGCTTAAAATTCTTTACCGTGTCTTTTTTTACCCTCAATGAGTATCTAATTTTTCAAATGCGTTTAAAGCAATTTTTAACATAAGGTTTCTGGCGAAAAAAATATTTTCCCTAATTCACTGCTATACAAAAAAGTCCTTGAGTGTAACTTTCAAGATTAAAAAATTCACTGATCAACATTAATAAAAAAATATCGTATTTTTAGACGTATAAGTCGCACTTTTACTCCAAATCTGGGGCGGGAAAGTTGGTGCGTCTTATACGACGAATGATTGCCTCATGGGACTCAGTTAAGGAGGGCATAGTTGTAAAATCCATTTTAAGTGTGGCATTAGTAATGCGTTGGATGGAACAGAAGACAGAATAGTATTTGACACCAGTGAGGATGAAAGTGATGACAATGACTGCATGGATCTGTCCTTCCTCATTTCTGATAGCAGCAAAGAAAAAGAATTCCTGGGTTCGAATAAAAAACATTACAGCCTTATTTTTGTTCGCTCACTTTTTATCGACTTTACTGACTGTTAATGAGAGTAAAAATAGTTTTTAATGTTACAAGGTTGACATAAAATTGTTCTTAAACTGCTAAATTATACAGGTGATATAAAATATTTTACAACAGTATTTGTTTCAGAATCTTTATTTTTTTCTAGATTTTCCTCCTTTAACATTGGGTACGTCTTATAGCCCGTAGAGTCTAATAGGCATTATATGGTGAAACATACGATAAATATAAGAATGCACACAGATTTAATAACATTAGATTAGATTAATTATTAACAATTCAAATTACAAATGATTGCACAAAATATCCTCTTTCTTGTTAATTTAGTTAATTTAAATGTTACTTTTCTTTTTAAATGGGTCTTATTTAAAAAATATTATTTTTATTTTATGTGCCTTTTTTAAGATCATCTAATTCTTAGTCAATTTTTATTTTAAAAACTATCAGTTAATAAAATTATTAGATCTATTGTGGTGAACAAGATTAAGATTTTAAATCGAAAGACTGTATTGCTGTGTCTGTTGATGGATCTCCAGCTATGGTGGGTCATGTAAGTGGTTTTTTGGCTTCTTCAAGAGATATAAATCGCAAAAAAAGAAGTTAACCCCAGCTGTATGATCTATCGTCAAGCTCTTCTTGTGAAACATTTTGAACCTGAATTGGAGATCTCAAGTATGATAATATCCATTTTGTAAATTTGATTAAAGGGCATGCACTGCGAACGTAACTGTTTCGTGATTTATGTAATGATGGTCATGCTGAATATACAGACCTACTTTATCACACCGAGGTATGGTGGGTTTGACGCGGCCATGTTCTGAGCAGAGTGTGAGTTCTGAAAGTGGAAATTCAAACATTTCTGACTGGTCAAAATCTTGCTCTACCAGAGAAGTTTACGAACTGCTATTGGGTTGTACATCTGGCATACTTAGCAAATAGTTTTGAGACTGCGAATGCGTTGAATAAAGAATGGGCGGGTAAGAATATCAGTATTATCTCAGCCAGAGAAAAGATTGGAGCATTTGGATTAAAGCTTTCATATTTGAAACAAAAAGTAGAAAGAAACCAGTTAGCGGCATTTTCAAAGTTGGCCTTGTACTTTGAAGATTATCTAAGTATAACTTTTGACCACGTCATTTTTATAGTTATCAGACATTTTAACAAGCTCAAAGGATGTTTCAGTGTGTACTTTCCAGTGATTGATTAGCATAATGTCAGTTGTATTGTAGATCACCTTCGATGTGACATTGCGAATGTACCAGATGAGCTTTAAGGGTTCGCAGTGGTACTTCTTGAACTTCAATTCAATTACGAGCCACGTATTAAATTTGCAAACAAAGTAGATCTGACACACTTTTCTGGATGTCAAATGTTGCAACGGCTTTTAATATTGCACGTGAGGAGGCCATCAAAACGTCGTTGCCTTTTGCAACAACGTACCATAGTCAACAAGGATTTTCCACTCTAGTGAACATAAAAAACAAAGCTGCTTCTGAAGACAGCATCCAACTTGCCTTGACATCAAAGGCCACAATTTCGATGTAACTCTGTCAAAAATGAAGAAACAAATTTTGCTCACAGAGCTGAGTAAAGAGGTTTAAAAAAGAAAAACAAATTCTGTTTTTAAATCCTTTATATTAACTTCGCGGCCGTCTCTCTCTGTCTTGGGCTCGGCGGGCGGAAAAACAGAAGTCAAAAATGACCCACTTCCCATGATCCGATCGAACTGAAATTTGGCACACGGACCCGTCTGACCTAACAATGCATCGTATCAACATTTCAGATCGATCGAACGTACCGTAATTAAATTAATGCATTTTTAGTTTATCCTTATATGAGGTATGTAATTTAAATTCACGTTTTGTTATTGTTTTTTTCCCACGTGAAATTTTGAGCTGACGCTTTGAGGCGACCCAACGAAGCGACGGGCGCTTTTGTTTACATTTTACGTGTCACTCTGAGCTCGGTAAAGCGAATCGGTGACCAGACTTTTCCCCTCTCCCCCCCACCCACCCCTCCCCCCTCCCCCACCCCTCCCCCCTAGGGTTATGATGCAAAGTTGAGTTAAGACAGATTCAGTCTGTAAATGTTTGAAAATAATCAATACTGTTAGTTATGTCTCATATATAAGGGATTTATAGTCAAAAACTTTGTTTTTACGGGTTTGTTTTATTTAAATCCCTTATATTAACTTCACCGGCGTCTCTCTCTCTCTCTCTCTCTCTCTCTGTCTTGGGCGGGCGGGCAGGAAAAAAAAGTCAAAAATGACCCACTTCCCATTATTCGATCGAACTGAAATTTGGCACACGGACCCGTCTAACCTAACAATGCATTGTATCAAAATTTCAGATCGATCTAACGTACCGTAATTAAATTAATGCATTTTTAGTTTATCCTTATATGGGGTATGTAATTTAAATTCACTGTTTGTTATTGTTTTTTTTCTTCCACTTCCACGTGAGTTTGAGTTGACGCCGACCGTCGTGCCGACACCCCCTCACGTCCCACCCCAATTTTTTTAAGACAAGGGACATCACTCGATGTCAGTCTGTCAATGTTTGTAGCGTTTGAAAATAATCAATACTGTTAGTTATGTCTCATATATAAGGGATTTATAGTCAAAAACTTAGTTTTTACGGGTTTGTTTTATTTTTCATAATAATAACTGATGATATTAATTAATGTTAAATTTATCATTTCAGTTATTGTATTTTTTTTTAAAACTTTGTGTTACCCAACTTTATCGCATCATGTCCGATTTATCATTATATTAGAATAGCAAGTGCCCTTAGGGCTAGAACCGTTATAACCCTTAGATTCGACTGTACATTTTTAAAATTGTATAAAATAAATTCCCTCTGAAATATGGATTCTCCGCATCGTTTTTAGTTAAAATATCTGCGCACATTCTTTTCAGATTCATTTTTAGATACTTTTCAGGCTTCTAAAACTTGCGAGATTCATTTAACTTTGTTAAGGTTACAACGCTCCCCCAATCTCCGAAGTAGTGTGGGCAGGACCTTGCGACCCCCAAGTAGTGTGGGTAGGACCTCACGCCTTCGGAGGTAACGTCAATATAACATTTTATATTTTGGGGTAAAAAAAAGGTCGCCGACACCTGTTTTAGGTAATGACAGCGATTTCGGCCTAAGCGAGTGTTCAACAAATAATGATGGAGATAGCAGTAAAAGATGTTCTGAACCAAATCAGTCGACTTTCCTAGAAGACTAATTATGGTCTGAAAAAGTGACATTACTTTATTTTACTTTAAATAAACGTAAATTTAAAAAAATATCTTTGTAATAATTAGTTTTGTAAAACAGTTTTAATTACAAAATTGTATAATATTTTAAAAATAATATAACTGTGTTTGTTTCCTTTTTCTCCATATTTCATCAAAATAATAATAAGGTATACTTCCAAGGTTTTAAAGTGTATGCGTAATTTAAATAGAATAAATTGAACATTAACATTTTCAACTGTGTAATTTACATAACACTTTAAAAAATATTTTAAGGCTAATTTACATGAATTTTTGTTTAGACATCTGAATGTTTTGAATGCCTGTGATGAATCTTTGACGATTGCACATGTCTTCTACACTTAAGGTTTCAGAAATCCTATAGCAATTTTAAACATAGAACATCGATACAACTCATGAAAGCTAAATAATATAAATAGAAGTAAAAAAAAAGATTTTTAAAAACCACGTTTTTAGAAGCGGACTAAAAAGAAGAAAATAATTTAAAACTTGTAAGTTCAAGTACTTCGATTTAATATGACTAAAAACGTGGGGCGGGCGCTTATGCGGTTTAACATATGCGGTTCACTCATTCTCTCACTTATAGATCTCTCTTTTGCCTTCTAAATTATAAATCTTTAATTTTTATACCAAACACCCACCACACATTTTTAGTCATATTAAATCGAAGTACTTGAACTTACAAGTTTTAAATTATTTTCTTCTTTTTAGTCCGCTTCTAAAAACGTGGTTTTTAAAAATATTTTTTTTACTTCTATTTATTTTATTCTTTTTAGTCCACTTATAACAACCTGGTTTTTAAAAATATTTTTTTACCTCTATTTATTTTACCAAACACCTCACAAGCGCCCGCCCAACGTTTTAAAAACATTGTGATGTGGTCACGGGGCGAACTCACGGATGTCAACAAAAGCCGACGGTACAGATGCTTTTATAAAGACCATAGATAAACTTAAAAGTTCAATAATTTAATAACGGTACTTTTGATCGATCTGAAATTTTGATACAATGCATTGTCATCCAAGATCTATCTGTGGTAAAATTTTCAGATCTCTAGTACCATCAGAAGTGGTTCAATTTTACGTTGGCAGATTTGAAAAAATCTTGGACAAACAAACAATGCCCAACGAAAGCGAGTTAATAAAAACGTGGTAATAAAACAAACCCGTAAAAACAAAGTTTTTGACTATAAATCCCTTATATATGAGACATAACTAACAGTATTGATTATTTTCAAACATTTACAGACTGAATCTGTCTTAACTCAACTTTGCATCATAACCCTAGTGGGGGGGAGGGGTGGGGGGGGGGTGGGTGGGGGGGAGAGGGGAAAAGTCTGGTCACCGATTCGCTTGACCGAGCTCAGAGTGACACGTAAAATGTAAACAAAAGCGCCCGTCGCTTCGTTGGGTCGCCTCAATGCGTCAGCTCAAAATTTCACGTGGCAAAAAAACAATAACAAACCGTGAATTTAAATTACATACCTCATATAAGGATAAACTAAAAATGCATTAATTTAATTACGGTACGTTCGATCGATCTGAAATTTTGATACGATGCATTGTTAGGTTAGACGGGTCCGTGTGCCAAATTTCAGTTCGATCGGATCATGGGAAGTGGGTCATTTTCGACTTCTGTTTTTCCGCCCGCCCGCCCAGCCCAAGACGATGAGAGAGAGAGAGACGGCCGCGAAGTTAATATAAGGGATTTAATAAAACAAACCCGTAAAAACAAAGTTTTTGACTATAAATCCCTTATATATGAGACATAACTAACAGTATTGATTATTTTCAAACATTTACAGACTGACACCGAGTGATGTCCCTTGTCTTTAATAAATGGGGGTGGGATGTGAGGGGGTGTCGGCACGACGGTCGGCGTCAACACGACGGTCGGCGTCAACTCAAACTCACGTGGAAGTGGAAGAAAAAAACAATAACAAACAGTGAATTTGAATTACATACCTCATATAAGGATAAACTAAAAATGCATTAATTTAATTACGGTACGATCGATCGATCTGAAATTTTGATACGATGCATTGTTAGGTAGACGGGTCCGTGTGCCAAATTTCAGCTCGATCGGATCATGGGAAGTGGGTCATTTTTCGACTTTTGTTTTTCCGCCCGCCGAGCCCAGAGACAGAGAGAGAGAGACGGCCGCGAAGTTAATATAAGGGATTTAATAAAAACAAACCCGTAAAAACAAAGTTTTTGACTATAAATCCCTTATATATGAGACAGAACTTAAAGTATGATTACAAATATCTACAGACTGAATCTGTCTTTACTCCCCTTTGCTTTTAACCCAAAAAGGGTGGGGTGGGGGTGGGAGAGGGGAAAGGTCTTGTCACCGATCGCTGGGGAAAGTTCACCGTGAAACGCCAAATGTAAACAAAAGCACGCCGCTTTACCTGGTTTAAGCACGAGACGTGTTCACACCGGTGGCTGGCCTGAAGTCAAGTGACCCGTAAAATGTAAACGATAGTGACCTCTACATATAGTTTATATAGATAAACTAAAAATGCATTAATTTAATTACGGTACGTTCGATCGATCTGAAATTTTGATACGATGCATTGTTAGGTCAGACGGGTCCGTGTGCCAAATTTCAGTTCGATCGGATCATGGGAAGTGGGTCATTTTCGACTTCTGTTTTTCCGCCCGCCGAGCCCATGAGAGAGATGAGAGAGATGAGAGAGAGACGAGAGACGGCCGTGAAGTTAATATAAGGGATTTAATAAAACAAACCCGTAAAAACAAAGTTTTTGACTATAAATCCCTTATATATGAGACATAACTAACAGTATTGATTATTTTCAAACACATTTACAGACTGAATCTGTCTTAACTCAACTTTGCTTCATAACCCTAGGGGGGTGGGGGGGGAGGGGGAAAAGTCGGTCACCGATTCGCTTGACCGAGTCAGGTGACACGTAAAATGTAAACAAAAGCGCCCGTCGTTTCGATGGGTCGCGTCAAAGCGTCAACTCAAACTTTCACGTGGGAAAAAAAACAATAACAAACGTGAATTTGAAATTACATACCTCATATAAGGATAAACTAAAAATGCATTAATTTAATTACGGTACGTTCGATCGATCTGAAATTTTGATACGATGCATTGTTAGGTTAGACGGGTCCGTGTGCAAAATTTCAGCTCGAACCGATCACGGAAAGTGGGTCATTTTCGACTTTTGTTTTTTCGCCCGCCCGCCGAGCCCATGAGATGATGAGATGATGAGACCGCCGCGAAGTTAATTTAGGGATTTAAAAATTGGGGAAAGACCAAAAAATATTTAAAAAAATAAAAAATAAGAGTCGAGTAGGCTGAGGCTCAAAGACACTAGAACAGGGTGGCCAGACTGTAGTAGTTGAGAGCATATTGAAATATTTAAATAAAACAAACCCGTAAAAACAAAGTTTTTGACTATAAATCCCTTATATATGAGACATAACTAACAGTATTGATTATTTTCAAACGCTACAAACATAGACAGACTGACACCGAGTGATGTCCCTTGTCTTTAATAAATGGGGGTGGGACGTGAGGGGGTGGAGTCGGCACGACGGTCGGCGTCAACTCAAACTCACGTGGAAGTGGAAGAAAAAAACAATAACAAACCGTGAATTTGAATTACATACCTCATATAAGGATAAACTAAAAATGCATTAATTTAATTACGGTACGTTCGATCGATCTGAAATTTTGATACGATGCATTGTTAGGTTAGACGGGTCCGTGTGCCAAATTTCAGCTCGATCGGATCACGGGAAGTGGGTCATTTTCGACTTTTGTTTTTCCGCCCGCCCGCCGAGCCCATGAGATGATGAGATGATGAGACCGCGCGAAGTTAATATAGGGATTTAAAAATGAGGAAAGACCAAATAAATATATTAGAGTCGAGTAGGCTGAGGCTCAAAGACACTAGAACAAGGGTGGCCAGACTGTAGTAGTTGAGAGCATATTAAAATATTTAAATAAAACAAACCCGTAAAAACAAAGTTTTTGACTATAAATCCCTTATATATGAGACATAACTAACAGTATTGATTATTTTCAAACGCTACAAACATTGACAGACTGACACCGAGTGATGTCCCTTGTCTTTAATAAATGGGGGTGGGACGTGAGGGGGTGTCGGCACGACGGTCGGCGTCAACTCAAACTCACGTGGAAGTGGAAGAAAAAAACAATAACAAACCGTGAATTTGAATTACATACCTCATATAAGGATAAACTAAAAATGCATTAATTTAATTACGGTACGTTCGATCGATCTGAAATTTTGATACGATGCATTGTTAGGTTAGACAGGTCCGTGTGCAAAATTTCAGCTCGAACCGATCACGGGAAGTGGGTCATTTTTGACTTTTGTTTTTCCGCCCGCCCGCCGAGCCCATGAGATGATGAGATGATGAGACGCCGCGAAGTTAATATTAGGGATTTAAAAATTGAGGAAAGACCAAATAAATATATATTAAAAAATAAAAAAATAGAGTCGAGTAGGCTGAGGCTCAAAGACACTAGAACAAGGGTGCCAGACCTGTAGTAGTTGAGAGCCATATTAAAATATTTAAATAAAACAAACCCGTAAAAACAAAGTTTTTGACTATAAATCCCTTATATATGAGACATAACTAACAGTATTGATTATTTTAAACGCTACAAACATTGACAGACTGACACCGAGTGATGTCCCTTGTCTTTAATAAATGGGGGTTGGGACGTGAGGGGGTGTCGGCACGACGGTCGGCGTCAACTCAAACTCACGTGGAAGTGGAAGAAAAAAACAATAACAAATCGTGAATTTGAATTACATACCTCATATAAGGATAAACTAAAAATGCATTAATTTAATTACGGTACGTTCGATCGATCTGAAATTTTGATACAATGCATTGTTAGGTTAGACGGGTCTGTGTGCCAAATTTCAGCTCGATCGGATCACTGGAAGTGGGTCATTTTCGACTTTTGTTTTTCCGCCCACCCGCCCAGCCCATGAGATGACGACAGAGACGGCCGCGAAGTTAATATAAGGGATTTAATAAAACAAACCCGTAAAAACAAAGTTTTTGACTATAAATCCCTTATATATGAGACATAACTAACAGTATTGATTATTTTCAAACATTTACAGACTGACACTGAGGGATGTCCCTTGTCTTTAATAAATGGGGGTGGGATGTGAGGGGTGTCGGCACGACGGTCGGCGTCAACACGACGGTCGGCGTCAACTCAAACTCACGTGGAAGTGGGAGAAAAAAACAATAACAAACAATGAATTTAAATTACATACCTCATATAAGGATAAACTAAAAATGCATTAATTTAATTACGGTACGATCGATCGATCTGAAATTTTGATACGATGCATTGTTAGGTAAGTCGGGTCCGTGTGCCAAACTTCAGCTCGATCCGATCACGGGAAGTGGGTCATTTTCGACTTTTGTTTTTCCGCCCGCCCGCCGAACCCAAGACAGAGACGGCCGCGAAGTTAATATAAGGGATTTAAAAAGGATTCAATTATGATTAATGGGACATAGGAATTAAAATTAGCAACTTTAAAACTGCAAATTAAAAGAATGACAGAAATTATGTAGTCATTTTTATCAACATGCATTAAAGATGTTTACAATAAATTAAATCATTCTGTAAAAGCCATTTAGCAAATTTAATTATGTGCTGAAATACTTTTCTGGAAAAATAAAAATAGAAAACCTTGCAACTTAAACATTATTTCACAATCACAAAATTTATGATCAGATTGGCAAAGTCGTAAAAGAAAATGTAGTCGTGGAATAGTCCATACAGGATTAGTTGTTTAAATTAGATTTAAATAGTTTGTTGTTACTGTCACTCGAATTATTTTATTCTTTTAAATGCTAACATAACAATAAATAACAATCAAAATGCTGAGAATTCATTAGGAAATATATAGCCTATTCGGCAAATTTGATAAATAGGTAAATTTCTTTAATATAACTAATTTCCGTACTCACAATATTCATCCCAATACTCTCACAAATGTGGGTGTTGTAAATTCAGAAAGACATCCAGCATCTTTACTTTCTTACAGATTTATTTATTCACTCTGTTTTGTCAGTGATATCATAGCATTTGTTTTTAGCCGCGTTGTGCCAGACGTATTGGGAATTTCGGGGGAACCATCTTGAACTCGTCTTAAACTTATATTTAAAAAAAAATTGTAATGTTAAAAGCAGAAACATATATTCTTCCGGTAGCAAAAAGGAATAAAAAATCTATTGCTTAAACAGAGAGTTTAATTATTTGTTGTTTTACGATAAATTAAATACACTGTCACGTGTAAAAGACACGATGCTAAGATGATTGTGTAAGCACATATATTTACTGCCGATATAATATTTTGACGGTGTAACATGTTAAATAAATAATCATATTTTTGAGGGATTTGAAAAAAATCAATATTTTTAGCCCAAACTTACGTTTTTTTAAAGATTGATCTAATGAGGGAAAAAATATCATTAGTATTTAGATGTACAGAATACTCTATACCTTTTGTCCTCTGGTTAGGGTAAATTAGAAAAAAAAAGTTTTATGTAAATAACGGGCGGTTAGACTGGTCAAAATATAAATACAAGTTATAAATTTATCGTATAATACTTCATAGATTTCAAAAACAAACTGGATGAAGCTTTTTTAAAGGACATCTTATGAATATGAAATGGTTGTTCAATTTTTACATGAATGAAAATCATGCGTGAAAACAAATCTATGACACACGCTAACACCACATTGCCAAGAACCAATAAAAGAGATGGTGTATAAAATTGATCACTGTTAGAAACTTATGCATCGGTTAGGATTTTTATATTTCTTAAATATTTTATTAGCAAATGTCTAGAGTATTGGTTTCTATAATGGTTCCATTTGACAAAGAAAATGTAAGACAAACGAGAAGCTACAACTTTATCTTTGTTAGTCTTGGCTGCACAAAGTTCTCACAAGAACATTTAGTAATCTAGCCAGGAGTCAAGTTAATCAAGTGATGATTATGAATAATTGTAACAGTTATTTGATAGCTAAATGGACAATGTAAAATTATTTCTTCTGATTTTTTTTAAATGGAGTTTTTATTGAAGGGCAAATACATGTTTACTTAGTCTCGTGACGAACTATTTTAATACAGGAATCTACAAACAAAATATCACAATGTTGTTAATTATGTTTCACAAATTCTTTAAATTAGTCGTTTATTAGTTTATACCATATTCAAAACTGATGATATTATGAGAATTATTTACATTCAAGACTGAACATAACTCAAATGAGCTGCGCTTTGAAACAATAAAGATAACCTTTTTTTTATTTTTAACAGAATAAATAAGAAATGTTTAACCTCCATTTTGCTGATATGCTCCATTGGGATTATTGTGATAGATGGTAAGAGAATCTTCAGTGGTAATAAATAATTTAGAGCTACATAATAATGAAACATACATATACATATATATATTTATATACGAAAAGAGCTCAAGGGAAGAAACGGCTATGTCACATTTTTGTAGTTTTGAGATGTTCAATTATAAAAGCTCAAATTTGTACAGATTTCTTGTAAATTAACTAAATAGATTTGAATTTTTAATTGGGTCAGAGACATAAATTTTGCATAAAACATCATTCAGAGCATTCCATTTTTTATCCTCTATCAGATACATTTTATAACTAAAAAATTTCAAAGGTGTCACATAGGCGTTTCTTCTCTTGAGGTCTTCATAATATATATATATATATATATATATATATATATATATATATATATATATATATATATATATATGTTATATAAGTGTATGATTGTGTTTTATCGTTATGTTAATTTTTGTCAATCAAGCTCTTTCCGAATGCCCTCCTGGTTGGTTTGGAGACAGGTGTCAATACAAATGTCATTGTGTTGACAAGTGCAGAAGGAATGGTCAATGTTTGGGGACCAAAAGATGTGAGAAAGGCTGGTTTGGACTGGCGTGTCAGCATCGTAAGTAAAAAATACACACACCTTCGTTTTGATTTATTACAATTATCTTGAATTTTATCTAAATCAAAATTTTATATGTTTAAAAAGCGTAAATCGTATAAATATTATTAATATTTTTTTAAAGACGAAAATATTGATGAAAAAGCTACTGAAATAAATGTAATACATTTTTTGTTAGCTAGATATTTTTAATGGTGTATTCTTTAAAAAAATTATTTTAGTTAAAACTACATCGAAGCTAAAAACAAACAAAAGTAAATTAAGAATGTTTGCGAATTATACAAAAACCAAAATATTTACATATAAACGTGACACTTAAATTACAAAGATTTTGATGATGTAACTTGAGCAAGGTTTCCCTGTTGTTTAGAGGATTTGGCCAAACTCCCCAGTGCTACTGTCACCACAGACCCATCACAATTGTCGACACATTGGCTGACTGACAACAACGACATGTCATGTAACACAGAACCATATCTGAAGACGATAACCATGCAGTGGACTGAGAAATATGTGTTTACCTGGTTGCAAATGATAGTCCAACCTACAGGTGATTAAACGTATTTAAGACATATTATGTATTAGAAAACAATACATTCTTACACTATTTCAAATATCAAAAGCATCGTGATTGTTAAAGGAAAACAAAAAAAAATATTTCTGACATTTTATTCTCATAGAAAGAAAATAATTTTGATCGATTTGGCAATTAATCCCTATTTACAATGAATGTGTATTTAAAATTCTGCTTTATGTGCTGACGTGTTTATTTTTAGTCAGCCCTCTCGTTCTTTGAGTGGCGGTTAGCTTACAGTTCTCACTTTACACTATAATATACTGGAATTGATAACCTTGTAATAAGACATTGATTATTGTAAAATTTACATTTGAAACAATTCAGTTTTTTCGAGTCTATTTTTAATTAAAAATAGTTGTTGTTTTTTTTAAAAATAAAATAATGATAGCTGCTATTTCCTTATATATTGAATTTAAATGACTGACTCTTTAACACTATTATTTTCTCTCTTTATTAGATCAGCTCGACTTAATAACCTTAAAGTTAAACTCTAAACAAAACTGTACAAGCGAGAGATTTCTGAAACATCCCAACAACACACTCCAGATTTACTGTCACCAAGAAGAAGCTGTACATGAGATTGTATTGGGAGGTGAAGATTTGGCGAATCTTTGTTCTCTTTACATCAACGGAGGTAACGATTTTAATTCTACAACTATATTAGCATTTATAATGTCTGTCTTTTTTAATTTAATAAAAATCGATTAGATATATTGAGTTACTTACGCTTCATGCAAGAACTTTTAGTTAAAGGCAATCAAATAGTTCATAAAGTAAGTTACAATTTAATTGTCGAAGTCCCTATTTTATGAATGATTTAAATAGTTTTGATTTTTTCATTATTGTTATTGGAAATATAACATTTAAATTAAACTCAATCAATGCTCTAGATCAGTGGTTCTCAACCTGTGGTCCGCGGGCGACTAGTGGTCCGCGGAGATGTTCATGGTGGTCCGCGAGCAAAACACGAAATTTCTATTTTTTTAAATTAAGAACAGGAAAATGTATAAATGATGTCACGTTTTGAATATATTGATTAATATAAATCTCTCGATGGCGAGAAACATAGCGCCGTAAACAACATATTTTGAGTCTATGTTTACTTTTAGCTATATGAATAGATTCTAGAATACGATAGTAATAGTTGTTTTATTAACATTCAAAAATAATTGTTTGAAAACAATAAGTAAATTAGACTAAAATTAATACTACAATTATTTAAAGTAATAAATTAATTAAATTGATTGAACACATGGATAAATGTCTTTAAAAAGAAGAAAACTGAACATGACGAGAAGGACAAAAATGATTATTCCTCATTAGCTGACCCGCGGCGTAGCATGCGCCGCTAATGATTTAGTGACGGGTGAAGACTTCCTGAAAGACACAGTTGGCCAAATGGGGTGGGTTTGGGCAAACGACTGTGAGTGAATGAAAAGAAGGAACTCTGGAGAGAGCAACATACAATTGTCCATGACTGAAAACAGGTTTTGGAAGATACAGGCATATCTTTTTGAACTTTTTGCCCTGTGCTTTATTTATTGTCATGGCAAAGGCTAATCTCACAGGGAATTGTCTGCGCGTAAAGGTAAAAGGCAAATTTGAATCTGATGGAGTCAGGGATATACGGGGAATAAGAACAGTTTGTGAGGTAGCAGCTGCGATAGTTTTACACTCCAGTACGTTGCGGTGAATGCTGGTAACAGTCAGTGTAGTGCCATTACAGAGACCTCTTGCTGGCATGAGGTTTCTAAGAAGCATGACGACTGAACCAATTTCAATGTTCAGTTTATGTGGAGGCAAGCCAGTAGGGGTAAGTCCCGAAACTCTTCGGGGAATGAAAGTTGATCTGCGGGATCATCTGTGACGATGGAGTCAACGCTGGTGAAAGTTACTTTGTCGGTTGGGATAAGTTTAAATACTTGTTCATTCAGGTGCAGGGAGTCTTCGTTCGTGACACTTAATATAGCTCGCGTACTGAGTTGTTCCGAAGTGACAGTTGAGAAGTATTGTCGCCATATAGTTGTTGAACGGGATCAGAATGAACAGGAAAACAATGTGAAGGTAATGTTACAGGAGTTCCATTTGTCCCGTCTCCAACATCGAGAAGCCATTTTGCGAAATGTTGTTCGTCAGGAAGAGCTCTCGTATTTTTCGTCAGTGTACATGCATGTGACGCCACAAAGGTTGCTTGTTAATGCAACTGGCGACAGTGAGTGCTCTGGAGCCACGCATAATGACGGGGAGTATTTGTCGAAAATCTCCACCCAATAGTATTGTTTTCCCTCCAAATGGGTGCATCTCATCTGTGAGATCACCTGTCAACTGCCTGGAATGCGTATGCATGTGTCATTGGCGCCTCGTCCCATATAATCAATTTGGATTGCAGAATATGTTGCGCGTGCTGCGAGATAAGTTTGATATTGCATTTTGAAGTAGTAGTGAGCTTCAACGGTATTTTAAACACCGAATATGCAGTACGTCCACCCGGTAACAATGTTGCTGCTATTCCTGTAGATGCAACGGTTATAGGAATGTCTCCCCTGGCTCTGATTGTATGAATGAGGGTTTTGTAGACAAAAGTTTTCTCTGTTCCTGCGGGACCATATAAGAAGAAACAGGTTTGTCGTGGATGGTAGTCGGTTTATGCAGCGTCCAAAACATTGTCAACAACGTGCTTTTGTTCTGTGTTGAGTTTGTAGTAGTGCTCCATAGCGCGGGAGTGTTCAGCCTGAGCGTCGAAGACGGAAGATGAATGACACATTGGAAGAATGTCAGTGATGGGTAGGTGTAATTTGTGCAGGTTGAGGCCATCTGGTTGGAGCATGTAATTTATTTCTGCGAGAGCATACATGCAAGCGGTGCGTGTGGAATATGTTGTGAGATAGTCCTCAGAAATGGAGAGTTTATGCGTGTCCCAAAGTTGTGGAACGTTATGTGGTTTGCCGAAGACAGACGAAAACGAAAAGTTGTCGCAAGAACGGTGGCATTCGAATCTGAGATGCCTCTGTAAGAGTATCATGCCATATCTTGTCGTCTTTAAGAAGACCCAATTGTTGGCACGCCTCTTTAAAAGTGTTACATTCCACGAAGTTGACAGTTCGTAGAAGGTTGAAACTTGTGACGCCTACGGAACGGGTAAGGAGAAGCCTGAGGTAATAACTTTCGGTGTCGTTAATGGCAACAACAGGCATTTTACCGATCACTTTTGTGCCTCCTCTAATTCTCTTTCGCCATTTTCCAGAGGATTGTTGGAATGTGTAATGTTGGGGAACATCAGTGTAATGTAACTCCACAGCTTCAGGATCGTTCTTGTTGAGTTCAAACCAAGCTAAGAGCATGGTGCTTTTGTTGGCCTGTCTTTGTAGCGCTCGTTCTTCGTGACCCTCATGAAAGAAGACGACTTGTTGTTCTGTCAAATGAACTGGTAATCGTGTAATAACGTGCAATTTTTCTGAAAGGCTGTACTCGTTCAAACGCCACATAGCTTCAGGAGCACTAACATACCTACCATCAAGGAAGGTTTGTATTTCGTCATGTAGGAAAACACCATCGGCTGGCTCCTTCTGAAGTGCAATGGATGCAGTGTCGTGTCCTTTGTAGACATACTTATATAGATACATAAACAAAGCTTCTGGGACAAACGAAGAGAACAATGGAAAGGCAACATGGCTCAGACGACTGTAGAAGATAACAAAGCGACTGAGGACACAGCTTGAGCTTGAGCGACTGAGGTACACACTCTTGCGGGTACACACTATTACGCATGCCTGGAGATGTGGTGTTTATGTTCGCTAAGAAAGGGGGGAAAAGAACGGGCAAGAAAAAAAGGGGAGGGGGAGAACGGACACAAACAGTAGCACGAACAAATGGGAACAACGCGAGTGAACGTTGGGGGACCACCGAAGAATTTTTTATAAGAATTTCGGACATCGCAAAATATATAAACAAATATAACAGCCATGAAGCCAAGTTGGAGAGCAACAACTTCGTCCATGAACAAAATATGCGACCAATAGAAACAGACAGGTACCTGGTGAAGGAATTGATATAACATTGAACTAAGCTTTTTTTCCGTGACATGCGAAGCGGTGTTTATGTTTGCTAAGAAAGGGGTGAAAAGAACAGGCATTACCATTTTTAAAAAAATATTTAAAAACATATGTTGCCGCTTGGGCTTCAACCTAAGACCTTCCGCATGTCAGGCGGATGTAATAACAAATACACTACGAACTACATACACACTGAGCAGGAACATCGAAAGTGAATGTAAAAAACATTGCTGCTCTCAAGACATGCCCCACTCCCCCAGTACCTTTGCTTGCCAAACGTTAACTGTGTTTAGTTAACCCGAGCGAGGGTCATTCGTCATGCTCTGTTGCACATACTAAGCAGGTTGCTTGCCTCGCATGGTCCCATGAAGAAAATTATATATATAGATACTCATCCTCACAATCTGTGTGTGAATAACATGCAGTTCCGGAGAGATAAAAAGAGACGAATAGCCATACGACTGTATGAAGAAGAGTATTTGCGCTTGGTGTTTTTATGCGTCATAGTAAATTTAAATGATCAACCCAGACTTCTTTGTTTAATATGCTCGCAAATTCTAGCAAATGAAGCGATGAAAACTGCAAAACTCCTAAGACATCTGAAAAACTAATCATAATTTCTGCTCGGAGAAACCATTAGAATACTTGGTGCACTAGAACATTCACTTGATAGTTAGATGTCCTGCATTCAACAAGCAGCCAAAGTCAATAAAAATATTATATGGAAAATATATTAAACATATACGAAGAAAAGACATTTGGAGCCCCCGGCCCCGAAGGAATGGACATTTGAAGTTATGTGCCCTATAGTATTTTAATATGGGCTACCAAGTTTTTGTATTCAAATTTTGGTTAAGATCCATTCATTTACTCAGTAGCTAACGTAGAAACTAATTTTTATATATCTGATATAAGCAAAAAAAAGACATTTAGGCCCCGGGGCCCATTCAGTGCAATATATATATATATATATATATATATATATATATATATATATATATAAATATATACGTGTATATATATATATATATATATATGTATGTATATATGTAATTATATATATATCAGTCTCATTTAATAACATACACATAATTGTTGGAGAGTGAATGTATCTTTTTTAAATGATTAGTTAAGGATTGGAGTATAATTAGTTTTAGTTATTTTCAACCTTTGACTAAATATTTTTTAGGTCGAAATATTGCTCTAAAGCAGAATGCCACTCAGTCTAGCAACTATGAAGACAACTTTGCTGAAAGAGCCGTAGATGGTAATACGGACGGTTTCTTACAGAATAGGTCATGTGCAAGTACAACTCCTAAGGGCACAGTACAGACCTGGACTATGTCATTAAACCACGAATACCTTGTGTCCAGATATATCCTGTATAACAGAAATTTAAACTATGGTATCTTTATAAACAAAGTTTAAATTGTTGTAGCAGTGACCCATTTATGCTTATTATTTTCAGTACTTGACAAAATAAATATTAAGATTTATTTTATTAATAATAGCTAAAAGTGCGCTCAACAATTGCCTTTGTTCCAGTATATTATAGATAAGAATATGTTGCATATTTTTCTAAGAAAACAAAATTAATGCAGTTTATTGAAAGTATCGATGAGAAAAATAATTACCAAATAACTTTTCATTTGTAGGTATGTGAAACAAAAAGACATTATACGGATGTAAAATTTTTAATCTTAAAGAAATGTAAGAAGATATTTTATGTGTTTATATTAATTATATAATTTTTTTAAAAGCTTTAAGGCTCAAAGGCTTCACACTCAAGAGCTACACTGTCAATGGAACTGAAGTGTTTGACCACAAAGACAATTTAAAATTGCCACTACTAATCTATAACGTCCTAAATTTACAATGGTGGCTAAATGGTGTGATTAAAATTTCAGTCAGTCAGGACAATGGCTATGAAGGCTGGGGTGTGGTTCTGACTTTATGTGAAGTTGAAGTCTTTGGAGGTAAGAAGACGCAAAGAAAAACTCTTTTATTTACATTTTTTTAAATTTACAAATTCAAACAAGTTTTAATATCATTTTGGTTTACGCAATACACACAAGCTCTCAAATACATAAATAAACACTTCAACGGAAAAAAAAACTATTTTAAATTTGAAAATGGCATATTTTATTTATTTCGTGAGTAAGTTTATAAGACATAGATTGATGATAAGAACATGATGATGTTATATTTTTTTTTACATAATAATTAAATTGTGTTTCAAAATGCATAAAAACTAGGGGTGTACCGGATTCAATTTTTGAAATCCGGCTACATTACCGGATTTGTGAAGTGAGATCCTCCCGGAGCCGGAGCCGGATTTACAAATAAAAATTTAAATAACGTACGACATCACTTGACTTAAGTGAGTGTAAGCAATGGACTGTTCATTACTGCACTTCATTACTATAGACGTGACAATTATTAATTCATTGAAATGTAAAATAATTATTATTGCATTAGAATAAGTAATATTAAGTTCCATTAGTTCGAAATGAAACTTAACACATAAGCATATAATGCTAATTTAGTCATGTTAAATTTTAGTTTTCAGTTTCAATTTTTAGTTATCACATTGTTTTCAGTTTGAAAATTGGCAGCTCATTTACAACTCACAACAATAGTGACAGTTTATAGTTATTGTGCGCATTGTTCACTAAACATTGTGTAGCGTGATGTTCCATTTTGACTCTACGGGCCATCCATAAATGACATCACTCACCTGGGGGTGGGGGGAGGGTCACACATTTATGAATGATGTGTGACGATGGGGAGAGTTTATGATTGTTGTTTTTAACAAACATCACGTCACATGGAAGCTCGCAACTTTAAATAAACGTTCAACTTAAATCTTTGATTGCTGAAAATTTATTTAATGACGCTTTAACGACTTCATGCGTGTTACGATATTAGAGTGCAGCCTTAATCTTAACTAAATACATACTTAAATGACAATAAAGTGATTTGAAAAAATATTATAAGAAATACGGCTTTTATTGGGGGGGGGGAGAGATTTGAAACTTTAAGACGTCATACTTGAGGGGGGGGGGCTAAAATCGCGTGACATCAATTATGGACGATCCCATTCAAGTTCTAGCACGCTGGTCGTATTCCAAACAAAGGTCGTATACCAAGCAAAATGTTTTGTGTCAGAAAAGAACGTATACCGAATTGGACTTATACCAAAAGGAGACGTATTCGGAGCTTCCATTGTATTTAAGTAAGACAAACTCATGAAGTAAGGCAAAATTAAAATTTAAAATGACAGCGTGTCTTTTTTTAAAAAATTTTTATTTACATCAGCTAGAAATCGTAAACTGGAAGTGCTACCGCGCTCTTGCCAAATTCAACCCAAACCCATTAAATTGGACCAGAGTAGGATTTGTAAAAATCGCTAGATTCCGGATTCTAATAAAAACATTAAAAAAAATTTTATCTTATTTTTAACACCTCGCCTCAAAATTTTTATTCTTGAATGTTCTTACATTAGTAGGTGCATCACTAAATCATACCGGGGGTCGATGGTTGGATTTTAAAAAAAATACTATTGATGTAACATCATAATTTTGAATCCTCATTTTTTCCATTAGTTTCAATATATTCTTAACTCGTGAATTGATGTAAAAGTTGGAGAATTGTAAAAATATAGATTTCTATCTATAAATTAATGGCCAGTAATTTAATCTATACGTCAATTGTCGTCGTTAGGCTTCTCAAATTATCTTATTGGTAAAAAATTTGACTTCACTATTTATAACATTGATCTTACTGTAATTAATTACATAAAATATAATACATACTTCAGATCGTGGATAGAACTTGTCAACATTTTAACAAACAGCATTTGATGTATTTAGTCGATGTTCCCGTGATAAGATGTAGTGCTATGATAGTATTATTACAGTGGAGGTGTGATCCCATTAAGTTTTTTTTACCACTCGGTTAAAATCTATTATGCACCTTAAAGAGGATTTATGTTTTTAAAGATGAAGAAATTTACCTATTTCTTTGAATTGTATAGCATCTTATATTAAAAAAATTAAAATTTATTGTTTTACCCTAAGATGTATGTGCCTTTTAAAATTGTTTTATTTTTGGACATGATTTTGGTGCGTAAAAACAATCAAATGGTCATGGAAAACTCATTTGCGAAGATAACCGACAAACACAATACACTTTACAAAACAAGTAATTGTAACATCCTCTATTTTAAAAAAAAGTCTTAATGTTTGTGTTGCCAAGTCTTTCTCCTATATATATTGGAGGTTAATGATCTGTTTATATGGCATAAAAGAGCGTACTTCATTGGTCGCAAGAGTTGGTCATTGAATATATCGATGTAATAGGCCAGATTAAACGCCTGGTAGGAGTATAGCCTATTCTGGCCTAGGCAAAAATTTACACCGAAAGTTAAACAAGCTAAACCAGAATATACCTACTCAGTTTTGAGGCTCTTGGCCTGAGTGTATAGTGAAACTCCCGGAAATTTGTAGCTTTATATGATGTGCTGTAACTGTTGACTTTTTCCAAATAAGTTATTGGTGGAACTATGCCATCTTCTTTTGGGTCTTAGTTCCGCAGTTAACTTGGCTTTCCGCCCATACATAACCTCAACAGAAGTGCACCCATTTCAGGCATGTACAGATGTTTGTTATGCTAACAGAACACGGGGGAGAGATTTGTCCCATTTGTTACCTTGATCATTTATGAGCTTGCAGAGTGTTTCTTTTAGAGTTATATTGTCACTTTGCATGCTACTAATCTTTTGGTGAATATATCACATAGAATAGGACTGCGATAAAGCTTTTAATGATTTGCTGATGAAATGTAGAAATCAGTTTGTAACTGCTTCTTCAGGTTGTCAATAATCATGTTTACAAACTCACGTATCTTCCAACTATTCAGACTACCAATACAACCTCGGCGACTTATAACGGAGTATTAACAATTTGGCGGGTGACTTTTGACTCTTCTCAAGGAAGAGAAGTTGCCTGATTCTTTTTAAGTATATATACAACAGGTATTTAGGTACATAATAAAAGAGAGGCGCCACACTATGTTCCTTTCAACAACACGATAAAGAAAGGCCTACGCCACTGTCGCCAATAACATGTTAAATGGAAAAAAAACCACAAAATATATGCCTTATTTAATTCTTCACTTTTTAAAAATTCCTCAATGGAAATTCAATAAATAATATAATTTAAAAAAAATATATATATATTTATTTAATAATAAAAATAATAATAATAATAATAATAATAATAATAATAATAATAATAAAAGGCAGCTGTCTGTCCAGTCCTCGACAGCGATTGGTCACTCAAAGTCCTACAGAATTCTAAAAGCCAATCACTAGCGGAGAAAAATTAAATCTCATTTACATATTGAACAAATTTACGGGAAAGTTCAAAACGAAGTTATTTTTTGTGCCGTAATTTTTCAAAGACTTTATTTTGAGCTGTGCGCTTTGGGATTTAAAGTAAAAACTTTGTTTTTTTACGGGTTATTTATTATAACTATAATGTAGGGTATTTTTTATGTGATACAATCGAGGGCCAGTCGAGACGGTGGGTCTCTCGACAAACCGCAGTGGTGGGGGGTTGAAAGTAGGGTCTATGGATAGACAGTAGTGTTGGGGGAGGTAGGGTCTCTGGACAGACCGCGGTGTGGAGGAAGGAGGTAAGGTCTCTGGACAGACCGTGGTGTTGGGGGAGTTAGGGTATCTGGACAGACGGTGGTGGAGGGGAGACAAGGTTTATGCACAGACCGCGGTGTAGAGGGAGAAGCTAAGGTCTCTGGACAGACCGCGGTGTAGAGGGAGAAGCTAAGGTCTCTGGACAGACTGCGGTATGGGGGAGAAAGGGTCTCTGGACAGACCACGGTGTGGAAGGAGGAGTTAGTATCTATGCAAAGACCGCTGTGTGGAGGTGGGATACAGGGAATATCTTATCTTATCTAATATATGCAGAAGATAATTGCATCCACAGACCATAATGGATGATCTGTTGGTAAGTGATGCAGCGTTCACAGGCCACGGCTATGAGGGTCCCACGCTTTACCCAGCCGCCTAACTAGTGGTAGGTACTCATTCGGAGCTGGGTGACTCAGGGATGCCCTAGGCCCCGGGCACTATTCCTTGCTTTTACATGGATTTGAACTCGTGACCATGGGTACGCCAGTCAAGCACGATGCCACTCGACCACCGTGTCTCACCGGGTCTCTGGAAAGACGGGGATGGGGGGAGGTAGGGTCTCTTGACAGACGGCACTGTGGGGGGACGTATGGTCTCTGGACAGACAGCTGTGTGGGTGGGGGAAGTAGGGTCTTTGGGCATAGCTACCGGTTGAAACGACGACTGGTGAAGTTTTATTTTCCTTTTGGAGTAAGTTGATGTGAATGTTGTGATGTCCTACCATGAACTTCACATGTCACCCTACACTTATTCCTTGGACTGACTTTGTTGTTAGTATTTATATAATTTTCAGGAAATTGGGACAATCACTTGCACAAGACGCAAGAAAGTATCCCGAATGACCCTCGTTAGGGTCGATCAATTACAGTTTATGGTTGGCAAGCGACGATGGTGCAGGGGGGGCAGGTAGCTTAACCGCAGTGTGCATGTCTCAAGACCAACAATGTGTCTTGCGTTCACTCGCGTTGGTCTCATCTCTTCATGATGCTGTTTGTGTCCGTTCTTTCCCCCATTTCTTTGCACTATCTATGCTCAAGTCTGAGGCGTATGCTAAGCAGCGGGTCGTATCTAGTTATATATCTTTATTCAATTAATAAATGAGGTCAAGAAATTATAAACTTTCGAAAAACAATTAATATAGCCCTTATCATGATTTCAATCTTTAAAAAAAATAATTTCATTCCTGTAGTGCTTGATTTTAACATGTAGGCAATATTGAACAAATAAATATCACCGATTCAGTTGATATTTGTATAGACTGTTGCACTAAATAAAATTGACCGTTCTCTCAGACATCGTATTATAAAAGAGTGTTATTATTATTAATGTATTGTAAACAAAGCATATTTCCTACTAAAGAAGTGGATTTAACTTTTCTGACAAAGCTAAAACACAAATAGTATGTTTGAATACTCATTTGTCAATTTATTACAACATATTCTCATGATGTCACACAGGTATATTCTGGCCAAGGACAGTTTAACATCCGGTGTATGTTCTTATAATGGGTTTAATCTGGCCTATTTCAACGGTAATTGGCGCTTTCATGGTGTAATGCAATAGATGCAAAATATGAGGTAATTTATATGTTTTCTTATAGATTGTCCTCCTGGGACATGGAATTTAGACTGTCGTCCTTGCCCCAACTGTGTCAATGGTCAATGTCACAGGGACACCGGAGTGTGTCTGGGCGGATGTCTTGACAGTCGATACATCAACCCACCAATTTGTTACATTCGTAAGTAATCTTCTATTTCATGTGTTATATTTCTGATTCAATGGCCCACACTTTTTTTATATGTGTAAGTTATCATCTCATTAGCGTGTTAAGTTTGTAAGTCATATAATAAATTACCTCGTCTCCTGAAGATGTTTTATGTGAAGGTATTTATCCTTACAATTTTTAAGAGAATTTCTAGAAGAAACTGGGGGGTTGGTTTCAGTTTTAATTTGATTTTTTAAATTTTTTTTCAGGTTGCCCTGATGGCTTATGGGGACTAATCTGTAAAAAGAAATGTAAAAATTGCTTGAGAAACACGTGCAATAAATTCTCTGGCCAATGTGATTATGGTTGTGCTGTCTACTCTGATTTCCTTAAATGTCCTGCTGGTAAGTCGTTTCCATAGAAATGTTTTCTTTTAATGAAGTAATAGTAATCCATGAGGGAAATCTTTCCATGTTGTTGTGCACAAGGCTAGATCTCCTTCCACCTAAACTATATTTTACAAAAACACTGAAGAGCGAACCAAAAGAAATTTCAGTCCTAGTAGAGGTTGGATTCCTAGATGCCAAGTCTTAGTAGTTAAAGCCAAGAACGGGGAGATACTAGGCTGACATATATCATCTCTACCAGAACCACCAACGTCATTGGAGTGTGGAATGTCCGCACGATGTATGAGGCTGGTAAAGCTGCACAAATTGCCACTGAGATGTGGAGCTGTAACCTCACACTCTTTGGAATCAGCGAAGCAAGATGGACTGGTTGGGGTCAGAATTAATTGATATCAGTTCAGATGGTGTTATTTTCGTAACATTAGGAAGATAATGCCCCATATACAATGGGAGTGGCCATGATGCTATCAAGGGACGACAAAAAAGCACTGATTGGCGGAGAGGCACATGGAGCTAGAATTTTCTTAGCAGCTTGCGGATAAAGAAACGTAGTATCAACTTAAGTGTTATTCAATGGTACACACCAAACAATGAAAGCGATGAAGGAGACAAAGAAGAATTCTATAGTAGATTATGGATTATCATCCGGGTTCATCCCACATGACCATCCCATGAGATACTTTTTTGCCAAGATTGGAAGTAACAACACCATATATATACTTTGAATATATAGATTGACCCTATTTTGCATTTATAAATACGTTTGCCAGTTAAAACCTAATCTCTTTAACTGCCGTATATTTTTAAAACTATACTTTTATTATTTTTAAATACCATAACGTTGTTTAGCCACGGTACAATTTTTAATACACTTCTGATATAAACAACTAAGATTTTCTACTGATTTTCAGATGGAATAGTCTCCTTTAACAATTTCAAATCAACGGAAGTAAAGAAACCGGGTTTTGTCTTTGAGAGTTCATCAACAAATTCGATTGTAATCATTTTACTGAAACCTCGCACCATCGACGAAATATTTGTGTATGTTTGTAAGTATTTCCAAAGAGAAATTCCACTAATTTGGAGCGTTGTACATAAATCTTGATTATTTGAATAAAGAATTTCTGTAAAAATTATGTGTCACACAAAAACCAAAGACTTGTCTAGCTAAAATTTGATGGATATTTTTGACGAAATTTGGTGCACAGAATTATTATTTTAATAAATCGTTTAATTAATGGAAATAAATCAGTAAGGATACAGTAATATATACAAAAATTGCGAAGATTTGCGTGATTAAAACATTAAATTAAGCTTTATTATTGGAATAATAAAGTAGTAGACTTTCGGCTATTGACTAGAACATGAACGCTAATATTTTAATTAAAATCACATTATACAATACAAACAATATGATGGATAAAGATAATTCAGTAAAGAATTTTTTTTTAAAAATTGACAATAAATAAAAATTTTGGACACAATTATTTAACAAAAAATGATTTTTGTTAATTCAGTGCGCCTATGTAAGAGATAAAAAAATAAACTTCACACGTTTATTTAAAAGATAAAAAAACAACGTTATTTGTTTATGCTATATATATATATATCTTCATGTCTTCATGTCAGATATAACAAAATACTTCATGCTTTCATTTCAAATTTAATATAAACAACCCCGTAAAAACAAAGTTTTTGACTATAAATACCTTATATATGAGACAGAATTGAAAGTATTTATTACGTTCCAATGTGACTAACATTTACAGCCTGAAACTGAGTCAATTCCATCTGGTTAAAACACGAGATGTGTTCACCGATGGCTGGCGTGATGTCAAGTGACCCGTAAAATGTAAACAATAGCGTTTTCTACATATAGTTTTATATAGATAAACTAAAAATGCATTAATTTAATTACGGTAGGTTGCGATGCATTGTTAGGTAACACGAGTCTATGTGCCAAATTTCAGCTCGATGGCATTACGGGAATGTGTCATTTTGACGTTTGTTTTTCCGCCCGACGTACGGACGTACGAAAAGATGACGACCGACAGAGAGACAAGATTTCGAAGCTAATATAAGGGATTTAAAACTACAATTTCATTTGATTAATTTAAAATCATTTTTTTTAAAGTTGCGAATTTAATTAAGATTTGTCACACATAAATGAATTCATTTATTTAAGAGATCAATTGTTGTGGCGATAATCTAACGAAACATTTCAGATGGTAGTATTATCAATATGAACTTTTTAAGTGGATAAGAGTGATTTTTTATAATAATTAAACAGCAATTTATAAAATAAATTTATTTTCCAAAAGTGGTATACTGCTCAGTTGGTATTTTACTTCATGCCTATATAGTTGTAATTTAAATATTTGTTATGTTTATAAAGCTGAAAATGGATCAAAATACTACGATTTCACACTGACTTGGTATGGTGACCAGGAGAGGATGTTATATGAGTACAGATTTTCTAAATCTTCTAATGTAATCAGAGTTCCTGTAAATGGGGACTTTGTTTTGAAGGTTATACTGAAAGTTACATTGGGATCACTTGCAATTTACAATATGGAACTTATTCAAGGTAATTAAATTATAAACAACTTACATTGGACTTAAGTCTATAACACGTGTATTAAAATACTAATTGTTCATGCTAATTAAAAATCGATAAATAACAAACAAGCAATATAATTGTATACAAGTGAAATGTATTATAGTTAAATTTATAATTTTACTTATCAAATCATTTTTAAAAGGGCATCAATACTTTAAAAAAGCTATAGATTTAGATGAAAAATTAGATCTTACGTTTAAATTTCTTATAAACAGAAAGGCCATTTACTATGTATATTCACGCTAAACCACTAGGTCAATATGACATTAATGATAGTCTATGTGCCAAATTTTTACCAATGCCTATAGATTTATTATTCTTCAATTTAGCCCTTAAGGTGTTTATTTAAAATTTCAGCTTTACATCTCAATCTCGCGTGCTATGAAACGTGCATAGATTCGTACATGTGTGCATTTGATGATTTTTGTTTTCAATGTATTCAAGAATCAAATTCGTTGACTTGTCTTGAAGGTAAATAAACTATAAACTAGCATTTTGTGATTGAAGTGTAATTTATGGTTTGGCTGCTAATCAGTAACAGCTCATGCTTCAAAATGTTAGGCTAGTTCTATTCACAATATGTGTGCCTATGTATGAGCTAAGACACATAGACATAGCAATAAGGCAATGTATTGTGATTGTAACTAAAATGAAACAATAACAGCAACACAAGTATTTGTCATGTTATTTCCGGTAACAGCAGTACAATTAAAGTTGGACTAGATATTGAAAAGAATAGCTTTTTAAAAAGGCCGCACAGTTAAATTCAAAACCGGTAATTTGATTTATGTCTTAGGTCTTAGGTGAATGAGGGGAATAATTATGAAACTATGTCCCATTTAAGAAACTCTGACATTGCAATTAGTGAAAAGAATAAGGATAAGTCAAATGTTATTTTAGCGTTTATATTAATTTTTGCATTCATTGTTAGAATATGATAATCAACATTTGTTTCTTCTCCCACCCCCACCCTTTGTTTTGTTGTAAAAAAAATATTTTTAAATAATATATTTAGTTGACCTCAAGACAACAAAAAAAGAGAACAAGGATTTTATTTGTCACTGTCGTGATTTGAACTGTGACAGTTTCGGTGAATGTACCAATGGCTCGATCTGCACAACTGGCTGGTTTGGACCTGCATGTCAATACCGTAAGATACATTTTTTAAATCCTTTATATTAACTCATGGTGTCTGCGGCCGCCCGACCGACCGCCCGCCCGCCCTTGTCGCCAAAACTTTTGATCGATTTTTAACCCACTTGCTCATAAGCTAGCGAGCTGAAATTTTGCAGACAGTTTCGTACCGATAATAAAAACAATGTTTCAAACTTTCAGATCGATCGCATGGACCGCAATTAAATTATTGATTTTTTAGATTATTTTATTTATTCCTATGCATCATGCTATTTTTTGAGATAGAGCGTCGCGGTGCGTATTATATTGAACAACCTTTCTGTCGCGCAATAAGGTGCGTATTTGATTGACAACTCTTTTTATAAACATATTCCTGATCGGTGCGCATTATATTAAACATGATTTACGACACAACTGCAATTTTGTATTTCTGGATGGTCGTATTATAATGAACATTCTTTTAGTTACTTCTCGTACATAAAGGATTTATAGTACAAAAAACTTGGTTTTTTACGGGTTTTTTCTTATTGCAGCTTAAGTTTCATAGTATTTGAGAAAACAATGAAGAATATTAAAATATATTTTGTCGAAGGAATGTATGTTATATAAAGAAAAGAGCATCATTCTTTATTCCCATAATAAATTATATTTAAAACATAATGAAATATATTTTTTCTGAATTCATTTCTTGTAAATCTACTATAATAAATAAGCTAAAGCATGAAATTATAGATATCAATAATATTGTTCACATTGCGTTTAAAGGATTTGTCTCCAATTTGTTTGGTATATATTTTTTAAATATTCCTTTATTCATAGACCATGATTCCAAAGGTGAATAAATCAATCTTTATACCAGTTAACTTTATGTATCTATTCCAACCCAACGTGTTACATCTATACTGACTTTAAGATAGAGCGACTGATGTAGATTTAAAGAAATTCAATCGCTTAAAAAAATAATAATTATGTTAAATGATCTGTTTACACAGGGAATGTCGCCATCGGAGCCAATTTGAGTATTGATCTTTTAATCGACAACAATGAATCATCGTGCACTAAAACTCAGGAAAGAACATTACATGCAATACTTAACGAACCAGTTTTGTATTCGTTCTCTAGATTAGTGTTTGAAGACACAGGTAACATGAATACAGAGTTGTATAAAATATTATAAAAGAGTGTGTGAAAAAATATTTGGTATAAATATTATTTCTGTAAAAGAATACTGATGGTTGAGCTAAAACGGAATAGTTTTAAATGGCTACTATTTTTTTAATTACGTAAACACTGCTTAAAACATTCCACTCGTGTTTTTAAAAAAAAATAAGTCAATGTTCAATTTAGAAATATATGTATATTGTGTTTCCTTTCATTTATTTTATTTGAAGTTTTATTCGTTTGGAACTAAAATAAGATAATAGGCTTGTAAAAAATAAGTGATGTATTTGGTTTGTGATTCATTATTTAGCTTACGTCTTGATTACGTCCCTGTCGTTTGTCGGCATGAAAGACGGAGAGAGACAAAGATTTCCATGCGACAATTTGAGACAAGTCAACACAACCGATACAGTAGTTGACATTTTTTGCAGTAATGAAGACGTCGTTGACGAAATGATAATCACGTGGGAAGGAATGGGGGCGGTGTGCTCATTTTACGTCAGTGGTGGTAAGCATCCATTAAAACCCTAACAGCAAAAAATAAATTAATAGCACATTTTGTCTAAGGCCATAGTAATTATAATTAAATGTTCCAAATGATTCGCATCATGGATTGTTGAATAGATTCTAGATAGGAAGGAGTTTATTTGAAAAGTTATAGGCACGTCTGAAATGGACTCAATAAAACAACACACGAGTCGGTAAACAGCATTGTGCTTAAATTTAAACGGAATGTAGTACGTAAAACAATAAACTCAGGATCTATGTATAACATTGATAACGATGATAATTGGCAAAAACATTAAATTAACACTAATTGGGTGCCAGGGACACTCCCAAAATGTTGGTTATTTTCCTTGTATAAGTTTTATAAAAATAGTTGTAACTTTGGCTACTCTATAAAAGGGTAAAAATCGACCAAATTTATTACATAAAAATTTGTTGACCTATATTAATATTCTAGAGGGCAATAAACTCCCAAAGTCTGGGGGGGGGGTTGCTTTTAGCTGGGGGCCTAATTTAGTTTTTTCTTTAACATTTATTCTATTTTCCATTAGATTTTACACGATTTGGAAAGTGTTGAAAGGTATATCCAATATGTTCCTGATTAAAATCAATAGATGTTTTTAAGTTTACATATTACATCTTACACCTGTTAGGCCCGGGGCCCTTAATGTTATTTAATTTTTTTGTACGCTTTACAAATATTATTGTATCAATTCGATCGCCATGAAACTTTATGAATATTTTGATTACTTTGGCACCAAATTTTCTGGCATAAGGTTTTTAAATCTTTAAAACCAATGCTTAAAAAACATTTCTTTTTCAAAGATTTATTCCCCATTAATTTTTATAAAATATTACTAACCAGGGGAAGAATAAAATGGCCAATTATATTATGGATGCGAGAAATAAATTTGAAATGACCAATTACTTTGACTGGTAAAATTTAGTCTCATGTTGGAATATCTAAATAGCACAAGCTCTGAGGATTTGATAGCATTACTATAAGGCATTAACTGAATTAACGTTAATTTAAATTACAGCTAGAGCGCCTTCCAAAAACCCATTTATCACTATAAAAACAATTTCCATTTTGTTTCCTTTGTCTTACCACAAAAAAAAATCAAATAAAAAAACCGTGAACATGTTCTTTTATCCACCAAAGAAAATCTGCGTCTAAAGAATAAAACTTTTTCGCGAATCAAAAAAAAAGTTGCAATACTTTTCTGACTTGTCTCTCTTCTATCAGGTCAAAATTTGTCGCCCCGTTCTTCTCTCATTCTGCCTCGATTTAGTTCAAGCAAAATAATGTTTGGAAGAAACTTGATGCATATAATAGATGAAGACACAAGTCATACAAAATGTTTTAATCTTTCAAGCTCTGATATCAAAACAATTTATTTTGATTTACCGAATCGAGTATTTATTTCAAGATTAAAGATTTACTTTGGTACGTAATGTGAAATTGTGTGTCCATTATTTTTTTTATAAATTAGCAATGCCTTTGTTCATAATTATATATCTGTTATTACAATGCTGGGTGAAAATATATGACTATAGCAATGGTATTTTATTTTCCTTACCTAATTTGTATAAAAGGAAGACTAATGGATGAATGGATTGATGAAGAGATAAATATATTTTTTGATATAATAGGTATAGATGTGTGTGTTTTTAAAAAAAAATTATATATGTCTGAATTTTTGTCGGTACACATAAAAGACCAGAAGGAAACAAATACTTTCGTTGCAACTCTTCAAATTCTGGACGAGCGGGAGATAATCCAGTATGAAAATAAAACTCTTGCATCAACGTCTGTTATACGTGTGGTGTTTGACCAACGCTTACCAGCTGCAAGAGTTGTTTTAACTGTGCACTCACGCTGGCTTAAAATATGTGAGGTTGAGATCTATGGAGGTAAGTTGGAGTCCCAATAATATGACTCATGTATTTACCTGACTTATACAGTCTTACATTTCCTTCCTGTCACACACACGTGATTTTAGGAAATTATTTTGCTATATATTATGAATTATGTTTTTAAACTGCTCTGCCGGAGCCTAGTTGATATTTAGTGCATAAAAAACCTTATGAAAGTTTATTGATTCAGTTAATCTTGCAATTGTGCAGGGTGAAAAAATTGAAAAAAAAGTAACGTGAGTTAAACAAGTTTCAATAACATAATTTGAATAAACAGATTGTGTTGAGCCTTTTTATAATCTGCACTGCAATGAGACCTGTATGGCGTCATGCAATAATAGCAAGTGTAACTATGAGGGTACCTGCTACCAGTGTTCACAAGGAAAACATGGAAAGTTATGCGAAGGTATTAATAAATTTTCTGCTGTTACAAAAAGAAACATTTTTAATAGAAAGTATCGTGATTTCTTTATAAATACATAGAGCGTATCATGATTTCTTTATAAATACATAGAATGTATCGTGATTTCTTTATAAATACATAGAGCGTATCATGATTATTTTATAAATACATAGAGCGTATCATGATTTCTTTATAAATACATAGAATGTATCATGATTTCTTTATAAATACATAGAATGTATCATGATTTCTTTATAAATACATAGAGCGTATCATGATTTCTTTATAAATACATAGAAAGTATCATGATTTCTTTATGAATACATAGAAAGTATCATGATTTCTTTATAAATACATAGAGTGTAACATGATTTCTTTATGAATACATAGAAAGTATCATGATTTCTTTATGAATACATAGAAAGTATCATGATTTCTTTATGAATACATAGGAAAAATCGTGATTTCTTTATGAATACATAGAAAGTATCATGATTTCTTTATGAATACATAGAAAGTATCATGATTTCTTTATAAATACATAGAAAGTATCATGATTTCTTTATAAATACATAGAAAGTATCATGATTTCTTTATAAATACATAGAAAGTATCATGATTTCTTTATGAATACATAGAAAGTATCATGATTTCTTTATAAATACATAAAAAGTATCATGATTTCTTTATGAATACATAGAAAGTATCATGATTTCTTTATGAATACATAGAAAGTATCATGATTTCTTTATGAATACATAGAAAGTATCATGATTTCTTTATGAATACATAGAAAGTATCATGATTTCTTTATGAATACATAGAAAGTATCATGATTTCTTTATGAATACATAGAAAGTATCGTGATTTCTTTATAAATACAAACACTTTTAAAGTGCTTGTTAATCCTTTATGGTAAAGATTTTTCTAAAACGTTGCAAAACATTGCAAAAAAATTTGCTTTAAAAATTAGCAGAGCGGGTTGAATTATTGATATCAGAGTTCCCTTTTAGTTTTTTTTTATTTAAAAACCAATAAAAGTATTCAATCATTGTAAAAATACATATGTTTATTTCGTAAATAAATTCAACCTTCCATAAGTAAATATATTCGTTTTAAATTGTGTTTATTTTTTATTATGTCTGATGCAAATATTATAACAGTTTTAAAATATTATTTGTGTTCAGTCTTTTCGTCTCTATTTATACATTCATATATTCGTTCATCCTTTTTCAATTCATCTTTTTATCTGTCTTCAGAAATTTCAAAATGTGAGTATATTTTGTTTTATACATACAGATGTTAATTATTTTGACTCTATTGTCTAGGATTATTAAATAATTACATTTGTCTCTTGCCCCCAGTACTACAATACGTAAGTACGAGTTAGAAATACACAACTACATAAAAAAACAAATACTGCTATATCTAAACACATACAAATCATGACGTACAACACCTCTTTATACAAAAGAGTTAATATATAAAATAAATTAAATAAATATATATTTATATATATAAATACAAATTAAATTGATTAAGCAAAATATATAGTTGGACAATACAATAAATAAGATGCAGACTGAATCTAACAATGATTCGCGTTTGACCTAACTCCCCCCCCCCTGGTCAAACGGGTGTGGCCAATGGATGAGTGACTGTTACGTCTACGTCACTGCCGCTTTCTGCTCCACAGTCAGGCGTAGCGTCTCCAAATTGGGTTGGGCAATTCTTTCCCGGAGGTCAGTCCGGGGTCAAGACTTAGCTATGTTGAATGATTGACAGTCTGCTTGGTCTGCTCACAGGGATGACCGTCTTCCACAGTGGTTCTCACATTTAGAGATGTGGTCGCCTTGTCCCCTTCTTCAAAACCAGCACGTCTCCTGTCTGGTCTGCTCTAGGTTAGCTTGCCTAACCGCTTTTCTCCGCTATGACCTACTAGCTGAAGACAATAAAAATAGTGCATACCTTAACCAACTATCAATAATCAATATAGATAGGAATAAAAGAATTAAACCATATACAAAAAAATATTTGAACTACTATTACTATGTACTCAACCTGGGAACAAATTTCTCAGCTAGGCTCCTCTAATCACTCAATCTTATGGTGGTCTGTGACTGTGATCTTCTGAGAGAGAGAGAACGCCTTAGGGTTTTGCTGGGGTATATTTTGGGCTGCTCACCGCGTGGGTGGTGACCCGCTGTCCTAAATTCCTAACCTTTACTATTGGCTATTGGGCTGCTCACCGCGTGGGTGGTGACCCGCTGTCCTAAATTCCTAACCGTTACTATTGGCTATTGGGCTGCTCACCACGTGGGTGGTGACCCGCTGTCCTAAATTCCTAACCGTTACTATTGGCTATTGGGCTGCTCACCGCGTGGGTGGTGACCCGCTGTCCTAAATTCCTAACCGTTACTATTGGCTATTGGGCTGCTCACCGCGTGGGTGGTGACCCGCTGTCCTAAATTCCTAACCGTTACTATTGGCTATTGGCTATTGGCTATTCATCTGGGTGGCATGGGTCAACGTGCTGCTCTTAATTTGAATGGTAAGCCCTCATGTACCAATTCCTTTGCACGTGCTCGCATGCATACATCCAGGCATCATCAGGCACCTGACACGTGATCACACGTGACTTAAGTAGTCGTAGCGTCCTAATAAATATTCCATGACGCATCAGATTATTCCAAAATTTCTGTCCACTCAAGGTCAGCGTCTGAACCCCTATCCCCAAATGGTTCTAAAATTCTAACAGTTCTCAAAAGTATATTGAGTTACTACTCACCAACAGACATATATATATATATATATATATATAGTGGGGCTGCGGAAATTAACGATTAATTTCTCGATTAATTGTTTAAAGTTTTTAACGATTAAATTTTTTTAAAACTATTAATCGACCCACCACTTATAAATGTACTGGACGTCAAAAAGCTAAATATTTCTACCGATAAATATAAATTAATTTACGGACGATTACACGAACATTTTGGTTTTAAACTATTCACTTACGTGAATGTTGACAATGTTGATAAAGGTTATTGTTTCAATTGAGAGAATCGTTTGTCTACCATGCAATGTTCCCTCTAAGTCTAAGTTTCGTTGGTCCGTGTGCAAAATTTTTAAAAAACCCGTATGCAAAGTTGCACAACGTTCATTTTGTGAGCAATATTTTACAAAATTTCCTGCGTGGTGTTTCTAAACTCCTGCGTGGCGTCGGTCAAATATCTGCGAAGTGGCGCTGTTTAAAGGGAACATTGCTACCATGGTTCTAGCACTTCACTTAAAAATCACCTGCAAACCAAACATCCCCTACAGTATCGGAAACTTCAGCTGAGACAATATAAAGCTATGTGAACCATTGTTCAGCTCGGTTGGATAATGTATATAAGACCCGCTCATCACTTGAACCAATTAATGTGAATACATTTGTCTGTTTGCGTGGTTGGTTAAAAGATGTCATATAAAGAAGAAATTCCAGTGTTATATCGATTTTCAACAAGTATGTTTAATAAATGTTACTTATGACACCATAAATTTCAATTTTTTACTTTAATCGAAATTAACGATTTATTAATCGTTAATTTTTCAAAAGTTAACCATTAACTTTAAATTAAGTGAAAACAGCCCTAATATATATATATATATATATATATATATATATATATATATATATATATATATATATATATATATATATATATATATATATATATATATATATATATAATTAACAATAATAACTTTTTCTTTAAAACAATTTAATATTCTGAAAACGTGGCGTAACAGATAGAACATTTGCAGTAATTTTTTTTTATGTAAAGATAACTTTTGATCTAGTTGACACTTAACTAAAAATTATTTAAAAATTATCAAAATGAAAAAAGAAGGCCGAAAAGCTTAACTATGTCTAACAAGGCGATATAGACGGGCATTAACTCACATGAATAGTCATGTTAATAACAAAATAATAAAGAAGGGAAAGAATAAATACGCTGACAGATTCGCACGCACGCACGCACGCACACACATACTCACACACACAAACCCACATAAATAATATATAAGCATATTTTCAAGATCAAAGAACTGCACCCTGTTTTTGTTTTTTTTTAAGTTTTTAGAAAAATATATTTTTTTATTTCAAGCGTATCGAATAACTGATACATTTCTCCAAAAGATATCGTAATTTGCTCTTCTACTTACGAGCTAAATTTCTAGTAGTTCAATAACGTGGCACACCCGGATGTTACAGCCAAATTCAGCCCTCATTCACGAAAAGGATTGTGACGTTATAATGACCACACATTGATGCCACAACTTTTTTAGAATATAGAGAGTCTCTTAGAGCACATTAGTTTCTGTATAGAAGGCGCGTCTGTAACAAATAAGATTACCGTAACCAGACAACACGTTTTTACGTAATAATTATGTGTTATTAATTCTTAGCATCGCTGAAGTCCAAGCTGCCTTTTCATTGTATATTTTAAATATTGATTAAAACTGACGGAAAATAAAAAGAATGCAATGAAAAGTTTTAAAATATGTTACTGCTTTTCCAATGAAATTAAGATGTACTAAAAATTGTAGTGTTTCAGAATGATGCTTCAATGTTATGCAATTGTGAAAATGATTCATGCAGTGAGAACGGTTATTGTATCCCACCATCCACTTGTAAAAAAGGCTGGTTTGCTCTGGCATGTCAATATAGTAAGTAAAGTCCTCTTTTCAGTCCATGATGGCCTATAGGTGGGCAAGGGAATTAGCGTTCACAAGTCTTTTAGCCACGGCAAGGGATTGCGTGGTTAGCACAATGCCCGGCCGCCTTTACTTTCCCCAACCGACGTCAGGTGCCAATTCGAAGATGGGTGAAATCGAGAAGCTTCGGCAGCACCATTGACTCTCTATAATGCAATGGCGATGTCAAGTTATTATTATATCGTAAGCCACGATGATGTGGTAAAATGTTTTTCCTATTAATTTGTGGTTTTTTCCTTAAAATTTAAGAGTTTTAGTTTCATTGTAAAAACTAGTGTATTACCCGTCAAAAATGACGGAAGTTTTCAAAATAAATACATTTCAGCTGAAACTATTTATTTTGAAAAAATAAAACATCAGAATAAAAAGTAATGTAATACAGAACTTTTATTTATTATTATTTTATTCATTTATTTCCCCATTGAACAATTTTATGCGGCCGTTCCAAAAGAGTTCTTTTTTGGTGCAGTAATTTGGTGCGCTACTTTCTAAAATTAGTAGCATCACGGACAGATATGACAGACGTGACAGAGATTTCAAATTATGTATATTGACTAGCGTATCACCCGTCAAAAATGACGGAAGTTTTCAGCTGAAATCTATTTATTTTGAAAAAATTAACTCTTTTTAGTTCGCCTACACGCGCCGACCTTTTTCAAAAGCCCAACTAACTCGTCCTTGTTTGATAAATACAAAATATTAAACTTTCTGAAATGTACACAAAGTATTTTATATAGGGTTGTAGGGTGCCTACGGCGCCCCCTTTGTTTGTTTGATTTTATAATTAACTATCATCAAATCCCCTTTTTACATTGTTCCCTTTTCCAAAATTAAAATATGAGTTAAAACAATGACGTCATATAATATTTTTTTTGCAGCGCATCTTTAATTTGCACACCTTTTGATGCATTGGTGCAGTACTTTGGTGCGCTGCTTTCTAAAATTAGTAGCGTCACGGACAGACACTACAGACGTGACATTGCAAATTATATATATTTAATTTTTGTTACCTTCTACACGATTGCTGCTTTTTAAAAAATTGTTAGGCAAATAAAGATTGTTCAAATGAAGTGGAAATATGTGTAATTACTTAATAGTATTTTTAATTACTAATATACTATTGTGATCAGAAAATTTATAAACAACAAAAAGAAGAAAGAAAAAAAAGCAAAAACACAGAATATATTTGTAAAATTTATATTTTTAGATGATTTAGCTTCATTAGCAAAGTCAGACAATGATGTTTGGACTGACAACAATCCTACAACATGTTCTATGCCTGAAATAAAGGAAGCCACAATTCAACTTGATCATCCCATAACGTTCTTGTGGATCCGTGTTGTATTCAGCGAAGATGGTAATAGAAGTATATATGTAACGATGTTTTTTTTTGAATAGCTAGATTATCTTTAAAATGACTTTGATCCAGACTTCACTTTAATTTATCAATTACAATTTTTCTTTTTTTTAAAAAAACATCATCTTTTACTTTAATAAAAATGTGGAACTTTTTTTTTCAAAATTAAAAAAAAATAATGATAATAAGTGTATACGCCGAAGTATGTACATTTGGATATCATGTTGTTTATGTAGCTATGAGTAGTAAGATTGAGACTGTAATGACTTTATACAACCTTTTGGAAATGTCTTCCAAGCGCGATGAGCCGAGCCGTTGGCTGGGGTAGAGAATTTTATAAGGGTAAAATATGAAATAATAAATACTTACACTATAAATTGGTTAATTAGAACATATATAATAATACATATTGATTTAAAGGGGTATGTTTTTGTTTTAAAAAAATGCTTTATCTTTAACTGTCTATAAAAGAAGTTTTTACACACATACAATTTTTGTCTGTTGTTTTTTTTAAAATTATAATTGTCACATGGCAAAGACTTTAACTGTGGTTTTCTTTTTTTTTATGTGAGTATTTCTCATAAACACAAAATTATGTGTCTTATCCCTTTGTTTTTTAATGTAAGTGGCTCTAAAATCGCAAAGAATTCTTCTGTAGCATACCTTTGTTATTTTTAATATACGTATTTCTCCAATAGGAAAGAATTCAAATGTGCTTTCCCTTGAGCTCAACGCATTGATCAATGGCATTAGTGAGCTCGTCAGCTGTGACTTTTTAAGACAATTTAGCACTGATGAAAACAGCTTAGACATCTTCTGCCAGAACAGCCCGCTTATTACTGAATTACAACTGAGCTGGGAAGGCAGTGCATCTGTATGCTCAATAATGATTAATGGTGGCAAGTGTTTGGGTTTGTCTGGGTATAATGTTCGAAGTATTGTATATTTTAAATGCCTTAAGCGTATGTACATATATATATATATATATATATATATATATATATATTTTGCTTTGACTTTTTTATAAATCGACAGGTCTCTAAAGTATTGGAAGATATATTTAAAGTATTTTTTTAAAACTTAAAAGCACTATTAATGCCCTTTTTTAAAGTGGAAGTATTTGAAAACAAAGATCAATTAGATATTCTAATTTTAAAATAAAGAAGTATCAAGTGGAAAGCTAACGTGTAAGTTAGAATTTTTTAAAATAATTATAAAATGGTATTTTATGTCTAAATAGTATTTTCTTCACTAACTAATATGTTACTTGTAATAATCGTTTTCTTAATTTGAAATTCGTGTGTATGTGTATTGTTATAGTAAGTTTTTGGTTACTTTTACAAGCAATACATTTTAATGGATATTTCAATTTACTTTCTGTTAGGCCGTAATTTTCTGCCCACAAGTAAACTATCAACACCCCAAATGAACTTTCTCTCTCCAACATTTCACCATATCATGAAGTCAGTCATTGACGGAAACACAAAAGATGGAAACTGTTTCAGACTTACGAATCAAGGATTACATTCAGTTTACTTTACAATTCCTCAACCAAAACAAATCTTTAGAATATTGGTACATACGAGTAAGTTTTAAATCTCATCCATGCATAAATGTTAGCTGAATTTTTAAAAATTAGTATTATTTTTTTTAAAGTAAGACAAACAAAAATTTATTATAAAATTCAATCCATTCCAATACGCTAAAATTTACTTAAAATTTAAAGATAATTTTTAAAAATATATAACTATCACATGCTTGATCTTTTGCTTGAAAATTAATACTTGAGAAGAGTAAAGCTGATTATTGCCTAAGTGAAATATATATATATATATATATATATATATATATATATATATAGAGAGAGAGAGAGAGAGAGAGAGACGAGAGTCTCGAATAAGAAAATATGTAAAATATATGACTTTTGTATTACTTTAAAATAATTAACGCAAATACATTAAGAGATAAGTTATAGTTCTCATTCATTACAGTAATTTAAGAAGCAAAGCAATAAGATATTGACATGTATGAAAATATGTAAAATGTTGGCACATAAATAAGATTTTCGTTAGAATTTTTTACACAGACTCCACTGGAAGTTTTAAGGAGATATAGGAATACGTTTAAAAAAGATATCAATTCATGAAACGTCGACACACGTCTATTATAAATGCAGTATGTCGCTAAAAATATATGGTTACAATGTTGGTTGCTAGAGATGCCGAATAAATAGATACATTTTTTCTTGAAGAGGATTTGATAAATAAAAAAAAAGAAATATTTTGGGTGATTAAGGAAATATTATTAATTGAATAAGAAAAATGAAAATATAGAAAACAAAAGTCTAACAATAAACGCTTTTTAAAGAAATATTAAATTTAAATGATTGCAACATCTCACAGTAAAATATACTTTGTAATAAGTAATGTCCCAAGATGCTAGTATCTCATGTCAGACAAATACAGTCAAATGTTCTTAAAATAGATGGCTTGGGAATTCCCAAATCTAAAAATCATAAAACTTTATAGCCTGAAAACCCCAGTAAGAGAGATAAGCAACGGGTAATTTTACTAATTTATAAATATACTAGGGCAGTATTTCCCAAAGTGGTCCGTACGGAATCCCAGGGGTCCCCAGTACCCCTTAGGGGGTCCATGGAAAATTAAAATTGATTTGGGGTCCCTGAACAACGTCAGGGGGTCCGCGCAAGGTTTAATATAACATAATAAAACTGTAATAAATTTTCATTATTACGGAAATTATAATAAATAATAATAAATAAAATAGTATGCGAATGTCTTTTCTACTAATTAAATACCATTTATTAGGTGCTATCATTCATGAATATGATGTTGTTTTACTTAGAAAAAGTAGTAGAATTACTGTAATTCCCACATCTATAACCAATCAAAATACTTGGTTTGTTGAAAGGTCAAGCTTGATGCAGAAGAAATGCCGAATTCTTATAACTATATGTAGAAAAATACAAGTTTTTAACTTGAATCTACAAGGGTTGCAAGGCTGTGTATTTTTCGATGTGTCGGGAAGTTATATTTATCTAATTTGTATCCTATGATCAAATATGGTTTTCAATAGGGCTTTACTGTAGCATTCCATTGAAAACAGATAAGAGAATGAGTGAGCCCCAAGGCTGGATTTAGACTTGTGGGGCCCTAAGCTATTTAATGCACTTTTGAAGTCTAGGTATTCTATATCAGTGACAAATATGAAAACAAAATTCCGGGGGCCTCCAAGAAGGAAGGGGCCCTAAGTTATAGCTTGTTTAGGAAATAGGTAAATCCAGCACTGAGTGAGCCGAGGAAACAAATCCGACAATACAGTGTTTTGAATATTTGAAGTATGGCTAAATGTTTGGAAACAGATACGAAAGGTGAAACCTTATTTACTGAATTAAATGTTTGAAGTTAAAGCAATACCCTTGACTTTCTGGAATACATGCTATACCAAATGTATTTTCAGTAAATTGAGTCATTCATCAACATCAAAAATTCACAAAAAACCTTGTTGAAAGTTTGCATGAATCACTACATTATGACATTAGAGCAGCTAATAAAATCAAAAGGAATGCCTTCAATTAGAGATTATTTGCTCAATATTGTTTGGAAAATGAAGAAGACTATAATGGATTACTTATTCACACAGAAGTACGCTGGTTAGCAATACGTACATATTTAAATCGATTTTATGCTCTCGTTGATTCAGTGTCATAATTCCTGTAAAACAAAGACAATGATCTGCAACACAATTAACTCAAAAAATGACATATCCTTTATGAATGATTTATTTACCCAACTTTAACGAAACTAATTTGAAACTACAACTACTACACGGTAAAAAATTATATTTTATCAAAACTAAAAACGTTATATCTGAGTTTGTTGCAACCCTTTTTCTGTGCAAACAAAACTTAGGAACAGGAGAATGTTTTCAGTTTCTAAATCTTTCGAAATTACAAAATAGAGATAAAGATTTGCTGGCTTACTGTCAAAACTTAGCGGCTCTCCATGCAGACCTCATACCTGAACCAAAGATTTGTAGGCATTCGTCACTATTGGATATTTCCGACTGACAGTTGAACCCTTTTGCGCATGGACAAACTCAGATAACAAACACAGATGAAACCATACTAATACAGGAGCAGCTTATTGAAAGATCCACAAATGAGGAACTTAAACCAATGTTTGAACTAGGATACCACAAATTCTGATAACAAAGTCAGATCCCAATTTTATATGATGCATTATGGGTTATTGTACAGTCCAATCTTAGGTCCTGCTTATAGGTTATTGTAAAAAAAAATGTGGACTCCTCTCCTGTCTTCCTATTTGGTAGAAATAAGATTCAGTGGCGCTATGAACCTCATCATAAATATATACATATATATATATATATATATATATATATATATATATATATATATATATATAATAATAATAATAATAAAGAAGAAACAAATAGAAATTGGTGCCACTAAGGATTAGCGGTTCCTACACACAAACATTGAGTTTGTCATAAATACACTCATAAATTTCATCACGTTAATCCAAGTTATTAATTGTTTTCAATTTTATTTTAAGCAAAAGTGATAATTTCATTACCGTAGTTCTTCATCAAAAGTTGTTTTTGTAATTTTTGTACTATGTATTTATAAAGTTTTTTTTCACTGGGGGTCTGTGGGGACGTTTTGACTATAAAAGGGGTCCGTGGGTCAAAAATGTTTGGGAACCACTGTACTAGGGTATCACCCGTCAAAAATGTCGGAAGTTTTCAGCTGAAATCTATTTATTTTGAAAAAATGCACTTTTTTAGTGCGCCTAAGGTGCCGACCTTTTTCAAAAGCCCAACTAACTTGTCCTTGTTTGATAAATACGAAATATTAAACTTTCTGAAATGTACACAAAGTATTTTATAATAGGGGTTGTAGGGCGCCTGGGGCGCCCCCTTTGTTTTTTTTTATTTTATAATTAACCATCATCAAATCCTCTTTTCACATTGTTCCCTTTTCCAAAATTAAAATATGAGCTAAAACAATGACGTCATATAAGATTATGTATATTGATTAATAAAAGTTATTTTCTTGGTTTTTCATTGATAACTTAAAAAAACACATAAAATTCTCGATTTTAAAGAACTTGTTGTTCTTTTACAGAAAACCCACATCTTGACCAGTACAGCTTTGCATTACAATGTTTTGACGATAACAATGAAAGTGTGTACACACATGCCTCGAATTCGTCTGACGAGACTTTAATCGCTTTGACTTTAAGTGATACAACTGTAATCTCTTCACTGTTTATACATGTAACGAGCGGAACTATGAGAATATGTGAGGTGGAGTTATTTGGAGGTACGTTCAATGGCCCCATTATACCTGGCATTTTTTAAATATTTGTATCCAAATACTTTGAACAGCTCTGTTTAGTTTTTAGTTCATCTTCTGTAATATTGTTACATTATGAAATAAATGTTCGTAGTTGAATATTACGAATCAAATTTTATTAATTTATATAATTTTTCTAACAATATAGTACATTTTATCCAGTCCACTTTCAAGTTAATTTACTGTAATGGTCAAGAGTTTAGAATTTGGTTTTCTATGCTTTTTAGGCGTACGTTTTTATTAGTAATTTTTTTCAATTTTTTCAAATTATCATTGAGGTTTTAAATTGTATATAGTAACAAGGAAAGAAGTGCGATTGTATATAGTGTGATTATGATTATCGATTATTGGTTACTTGTATCCATTGCGGCGGCTTTTGAATGGGGCTTGGGGCTTGTGGTCAACAAAGTAAATTCCCTTATTAATTTATTAAACAGATGCAATTTAACACTTTTAGAACATGTATTGTTATTTTATATTTTCTTAATGAAATTAAATGACAGAAGTTTATATTATATGCGATAACAGATTCAACCATCTCTCTCAGAAAATTATTTTAACGATTGTTATTGTTATTGTTAACAGAATGCCTTGATTCAAAGTATGATTTAGACTGCAGAAAGACTTGCAAATCATCGTGTTTAAAACAGACATGCAATTATGCTGGTATTTGTAATCACTGCGCAGATAGAAGTCAGACACCTAGCTGTACAAAAGGTATCATAATTGAAAGTGTACATAATTATAACAGATATTGAATATATTAGTTTTCTTAACGCTTGAGTCGCTTGAGTAATTTCTAGTAGATAATCAATCCTCTAGCGGGACGTCACAAATCTGATGTAGAGGAATCCAAATACTCGTAAGAGCCAAGTGAGTTCACCGATGTCCCTTTTAGGGTAACCAAATATTAACAATAATGGCATAGCTTACCATTTGATTTTGGAGAGACAATTATCGACTAATGAATGAACAGAGTGATGACCAAGACAAACAGGCTGAATACGCGTGAAGGAAATCCAAACTTTCTCACGGTGAATAAAAATGTATTTTTCGATGGGTGAAGGGTTGCCGTTAGGTGTTGATGACATGGTATTTGAATGTGTTAAGTGAGTTACAGCAAAGAATAATACACATTACTTAATAGCCTCAAAGCATTGTCGGCAAAAAGTAACACTAAACTTAACTCTAGAATTCATCCACAACACCTCTATAAGTTATTAAAAACGATTTTGCTGAACAAAATTTGCTGCCTTGATATGAACTGACAGTGTTTTAAAATGTATGTATTTAAATATTAGAAATAAAATATTTTAACCAAAGAAAGGAATATAAAAATACTTTTTTTGCAAGTGGAAAGTTTTTAGAAAGAATGCGATTTTATTTTCTCTAACACTTAAACACAGATCACAAATAATATTATTGTTAAAATTCACACATCAGAGTGTTAAATTTGTTTTTGACACTTTAAATAAAGGATCAACTCTGTACAAACAAAATGGTTTTATTATATTTTTAATGTATTTATTTATTTCGTATTAAACCTTGCTTGTTTATTTTTTTAAGTATTCAAGAGTGAATCGTATTAGTAAAATGTTATAATTTTTTTTATTATTTTCTTTTAAAATCTAATAACAAATAAGATGTATTTTGAAAATGAACAAGTTCAGAGGGGGGTTATATTTTTTGATTGTTCATGCTTTGAATTTTGGAATTTATGATAAAAAGGAATGTCTTTTCAAAAGTATAAAAATATATAAAACGAAGTTTAATCGCGACCAAAACGGTGAAAAAAGTAAATATTCTTCCCTAAAAAAATGTATAATATATAGATGTGCGCTTCCTCTGAGTTTAACTTAACCGAGAAAAAAAGGCATACAAAATTTGTGTTTCCCAAGTTGACTAACCTCTCGATACCAAATTCAAAATGTAAAGTAATTTTTATCTTTTAAAAAAAAAGATATATCATTAGCAAATTTCTCATTGTGGCGTAAACATTTAATGTCACCGACCATAGTTGCGAAATTTCAAACACGTCCATTAATGGCAACTAGGTGACGACAATTAACAGATTTAATTCTGACAAATGTAAAATCAAAAAGTTACAAGAGTCAAAGTATTAGATCAAAGTATGTTGTTTTCTTTCATTTATTTCTTTTTTTTAACCGGGTAAATCTGTCTTCCACTTCAATCTAACATCAATTCTGATTAATAATCATGACAAAATAGAATTTAAAGATATCTTACTTTTGCTGATCAGGATCTAACTTTTAACGTCAAGCTAGAAAACGATTGCACAAATAGCTATTCTATATCATCAAATAAGATGGTAATCCTAATTTACTTGTTATCTTACTTTATTAATTATTTACAGACAAACCTCAAGGATTTGATTGTAATTGTGAGGGACATTTGTGCAACAAAGATTTTGTCTGCAATAGCGCAGTGAAATGTCTTCCAGGATGGTTTACAGAGAACTGCCAATATAGTAATGTTTCTTTGATCTATTACATCCAAGTGAATCTTACATGCTTTAAATTTCTGATTCTGACTACAATGCCTGTACATTATTCACAAAAAAAAACTTGTCAGCTTTTTTTCACAAATTACAATTTGTCGGTAATATAATAAATTCCGTAATGGCAAAAAGAGCGGTGCACTCGATATATGATATTGTTTGAGCAAATATCTTTGTAGTCCTCAACCTTGTTGTAGATTATCGAAAACAAAGTAGAGCAAGTCAAAGTTCCTGGGGGTAAAGGAATTGGGGTAAAAAGTTAAAAACTGTTCATGGAAAATTAACAAAAGAATGTATGTGATTGAGCGTAATTTAATTTACTCTAAATCGTAAAGGATTTTTAGAAAGAAATACTTAATTTGTGTAATTAAATGCATTTTTAAATTTTTCTAAATCATATAAAGTGATTATATTTATTTTCCCGCATACTTTGGAATACATCAATTGAAAGAATGGAGGGGGGATTGTCTTCAATAATCAATAAGTTTTTGTTTTGGTAATCTTCAAGAGAAAATTTGAATTCGAAGCGAAATAATAAACGTTCCAAAACTGCTGAATTACCTTTTAATACTTTAATCGTTATCTTTAGACCTAATCCAATTTCACAGTGAAAACCAAATATTTATAATAGAGTCTAGTATAACCAATAATGCATTGTATAATTTATATAGACATTTAAATAATATAATGTAAAAAGTGTACTTACATAAATCTGTACTTGCAAAGCAGACCAACAAACAACAACTTTGAAAAAGTAATAGTGTTACGTATAAACATCTCGCGTGTGCATATTTAGATCTAAGTGTGGTCTCTTTAAAGCACAGCACGGTTTTTAAAAAGTAGGAATATAGTTAGTTTAATTAAAATACTGAAGGTTAGGCGAGTGTGTAACAAAGGACTACAAACGCTGCCTAATTTTCCTTTGTTAACTATTTAAATTTATTTATTTAAAAAGTAACACCGTTGACGTCGACTTTTCTTGACCTCCCTCCTCCCCCTTGTCAACAATTGTCAAAAATTATCAGACGTAATTTATGGACAGAACCATGACAATAATAACTGTCATTCAACAAGATAATAAATAATTTTTAATTTCTGTTATCTGTAAGAGTATGATCTGTAAACTTTATATATATTTCATTAAACTCCAATGCCAATTATTAAATGTTTCATAATTATCTATTTAAGCATAAGTGTTTTCCCCCTCTTTTTTCTGAAAAATCTGATAAATATTGAAGATGAAACTTTATATCATTCAGTTTGCCTTATGATAGATCTAAAATCGGCCTATTTTAAAAGAAAAATATTACCATTTCATACCTCAATAATATGTTGTTCCTAACTGTTCCTTATTGTAACCTGGAATCTTATTATAACAATTGCTTGTTTAAATTATTTTTTAAATTAATCTAGGAGATGTCTCCTTTTCTTTGAAGTCAACAAATCCGATACTCCACGACAACGATGACTCCACCTGCTACACTCCAGATGAAAACCAAATAACAGTTGAATTAAATTATCTAACACTATTTACATGGGCCAGGATTGTGGTTGGAAAACGAGGCAAGTTAGAATTATTTTAAAAATGGAGATTGTTTTATTTTTAAACATAATTTAATGTAATACTACTTAGAATTCAATAAAAGTAGTTTATACTAGATACGCCGCAGACTTGCTTATAGATTGTACAAAGAAAGTGGGTAAAGAACGGGTACAAACTGCACAAAGAAATGAGAACAACGCCAGTGAACTTCGGTGGGACCGCCAACCCAAGCAAGACCCATTTTTGATCTCGAGATATGCCCACTGCCCCTACCTCGCTTGCCAACTATAAAATGTGATTTGTTGACCCTTGCGAAGGTCATTCGTCATTATTGCTTTCTCGCGTTGTCTTGCTTGCCCCAATTTCTGGAAAATTATAAAATAGATGCTCTTTTAAAAAAAGTATTCACAATTTTTTATTTTTTTTTGATGAATAAAAAGATTAAAACTCCTTTAAACAGGGAATTGAAAAACAAAATATTAAGATTATAAACATATCTTAGCATGAAAAATAAATACTAAAAACTCTCTCTCATTCTAGTGAATATTTCGAAAACGATATTTTCATTTTACTCAATGAATGAGGGAAAGACTACTCTGGTAAACTGCCAAACTCAGAGAATCATAGAAACCAATGACAATGTGTTTGATGTTTTCTGTTCCAATACGATGATCGTGTTTGCAATAACTGTGACTTTGAACTGGATCGGACCAGTCTGTTCTTTATATGTTAATGGGGGTAAGACAGTTAACTCACTTTACATTTAGGTAATTACTATATTTTTATAAATGTAATTAGGATGATAGTTAATTATTTAAACCACATTTAATTATTCGAACCTTTGATGTTGTATTAATTAAGGTGAAAATTTAAGCATACAAGTGATGTTAATTTATAATACTTTAAAAATTTACTCAGGTAGTGGCAATCATGAAATAATTTATAAGTAACTGTATGCTTTTTTCAGTGGAAAATGAGTCAGTTTTTTAATTTATTTAATTAATTAATTGTTTGTACTATTCTATGTTTATTGTTACTGGCTTTATATAAAATGTTGGGAAACCTTTCTTTAACATATTTAATAGAAAATACTTTAACAATGTTTTCAGGCCGAAACTTCGCTATATTGTCAAGCTTAGTTTTACAAAAGGAACATTTAAAATTGCATGGTAAGCTTCATTATTCAATGATTGATGGATTTTATAATGATACTCCATGCTACGAGATGAATGCTGAGAAAATAAATGTTCTTCATATGCAACTGAATAGACCATGGCTACTGCATAGCATTGTTTTACATACAGGTAAAAATATGCCTGTATTCAAGTATAAAATCTCTAATTAAGTGTACACTGTGAACATTTAAAAAATTAATTAAAATGAGTTACTTACAATTAAATTGTTAAAACTTTCTTTACTATTATATTTTTAAATGACCAAAATGTTGCAAATAATAATTGTCGTATATACTTGTTCGCAAGCCGACCTTTTTTGGACAAAATATAGGGGGAAATGTTGTGGGGTTGGCTCACGAGCGGGTCATTAACGTATTTCTGCATGTATACTGTATATTGAATATTGGCGTTGTTCTTGTAGATCATCAAGGTCCTTGTCTACATTCTACAAGATTCGACTGCTCTACCAGAAGCTATAATATTTTATTAAGCATCTGCACTTACCTTATTTAATCATTTTATTTATTTTTGTGAATGTTGTCATATATTGTTCTAGCAATTTTGATTTCAACAACAAATATTAATGTACGCGCTTTCGTCACTGTTTATCAAATAATTTTTTTTTAAATACAATGTACTGGTAACTCTTGCCTAACAATGAGAACAAAGACAAAGATAGGCAGTACAAATTAAACAATCATAATGTTGATTTAGCTTGTAGTTTTTTAAAAAAATGTACCATTTTGTTTAAGATGTCCTGTTATTTTGGGGGGTTGGCTTACGAGCGGGTTATACACCTTTAATACTTTTCTCTTCCAAAAGTGTGGAAGAGGGGGCGGGGCGGCTTATGAACAAACGGGCTATACAACGAGTATAAACGATATTTTAAACAATAACTTTAAGATCCTCTTTGTTTAGTCTAGAATTGTCTTGCCATTTTTTATTTGTTTTAGAAATATTTTATATATTTTTATTTATTTATTTATTTAAGAATTTATTAATAATTTGCATCATTATTTTAAATTATTTGTTTTCATCAATGATCACTATTTTTTTACATAGAATCTATCAAACATCGAACTATAGCAATTATAATCGTAAATCCTGATGAAGTCCCAGAGAAACAGTTCGTCGCGGAATATAATGGAATTATAAGCCAGACCATTGCAATTCCTTTACCAAGTACACCATTGATTTCAATATTAGAATTCAATTTTACAAACGGTTCTATGCTGATATGTGAAGTAGAGATATTTGGAGGTAAAAGGACTTGTTTATTAATTTTTACTCTACACTTTTTGTATAGCTTACGTACGCATTTTGTTTAAATATAATTTTGACGTCTTTTATTTTCAAAATCATATTGTAATTATTTTAGTTTAAAAAATAAAATTAATAATTTTACTTAAGAAATATCAATTTTATGAACTACTCTATTAATAATAAAATAAATTAAATTCAAGAAAATGATGCTTCATTCAGGATATGTAGGAATAAGCATATTACCAAAGTATTATGGCGTTTTAAAAAATGCTCAACAAATCTGCAAAAAGGTATCTTTTTTCTATTTTTTTCTCTTTTTTTTAAAGTAAAAAAAGTAAAAATGTATAATTACAATTGACAGCAGAAAATGATAATAGCTTGTTTTAATCATATCATAAAGTTATTTGCTTATTCTGACTACATTACTGACATGTTGTTCACATTTACCCCATAAAGAGCTTTTTATAAATAGACATTAAAATGTATGTAATTTTGATCATTTGTCTCCCTTCTCTTTGATATATCGGATTGCTTTGGCTAAGTTTAAAACCTGAAAATGTTTGTATTTAAAAAAAAATCATTGTTATTTCATGTTTGAATTAAACAGCTACTTTAAGCATACTTTTTTTCAATATAATATGGTATTAACACCGGTTTTCTAAAGTAAAATGAAGTGTTTTTTTGTTGTCTTTTTTTTAAAATTAACTCATGATTTTATGACAATATAACAATAACTTAACAGAATGCCCAAGGAAAAGCTTTGGCCTGAACTGCACAGAGACGTGCATTATGACCTGCCTTAAAGGCATCTGTAACTATGACGGGACCTGCATTCAATGTCACAGTCATTACCGCTTCGGTCGTTTTTGTATGGATGGTAAAATATGTGCACGGCCTAAAATAAATTGTATTTTTTTAAAATGACTAAAGTTCATTCAAATAGTTATTTAACTATTATTTGTTCGCGTAATTTTGTGATAAACAGTTTCACTATCTTAGATGTGCGCATGTCTGTATTACGAATTTAGCATCATGAGAATCGTTTGATTGTCTTCTTAAATCATCAAGAAATGATTATATATTTTATATATATATATATATATATATATATATATATATGTATCAAATCGCATTTTGGTTTTGTAAAAGTAGATTATAATTTAGCTGATCCATGCAGTGGCGTCACTAGAGGGATGCGGTGGGGGTGGGCCAACCCGTATGACACCAACCCTAGTGAAGCCTCTGGTGCCATACAGTTAATCTGCTCCCACACTCCTGAAACGTACATGTCTGAATGGGACGGTAGTGAAGTCATAAAAAACCACTGCTTATACCATCTCTAATATTAAAATTGTTTCATTATTAAGAGTCTTTAAAATAACATCAGACACGTCAAAATATTGTTTAACTTGTTGCTTATCTAATCGTAAATGAGGAAAGGTTTTAAATATGTAGAATAATGAGAACAAATTTCAGTTTAAGAACCATCAGTAGAATAAACAGGATTTCTTGTAAAAATAAAACATAATTTTAGTGTAGTTATTGTATCTTTAGGCAATCAGCTCTTTCACCCCATTGGATATAATTAATTCGTGTAATGCTTTGCTTTAGCAGTAATTAGAATTTATTGTATGTGGACATAAGATGTGTGTGTGTTAACAAATCTTTTTTGTATGCACTTAAACGGCATTTGAAATCCACGTATTTACGTCGCTGAATATTTTCGAGATGATCATTAAAAGAAGGCTGGACGTGGTGAAGCAATGCAAACACAAGATCTAAGGTTTATTTAAAGTTAAAGCTACAGAGTCATCATGTTGACACCTTCGCCAGCCCTATATCTGATATAATCTTAAAAGTCAGCGCAAGCTAAGAATGTCTGTAGGGAGGCATCATTATCATCAGTCCCGTGACCGTTGCGGTCGTTTGGGGAAGCGCATGGAAACATCAACATACAACGATATTAAAATTGGCATATTTTTGGCGGCTGCCAGTTATCCATTCAACCTCTGCACAGTCCATTCCTTTATGTTGACAAATCAACTTTTCCGCTGTCAACCTCTTCGCAGGCCTCCTTCTACGGTGACTTAAAGGATTATTTTTGTCAGGCTATCATGTCACAGCACATGACAGAACCATGCCAGCTAGCATCTCTTAATTGTCGCTATAACATTTTCTTCAGGACCCGCAAAGGAGGTTATTCTGTCCCAGACATACTCGTTGGTCTTTTGCTCTAAATAAAAGATTTGGATAATTTTTCTCATGCATTTGTTTTCAAGTTCCTGCTGGTTGCTTTCACTAGTTGCAAGTAGATTCCAGTTCTCATATCAATACAGGAGAATGGTTTTAAGGAGAGTTCTTTATAGCCAGAGCTTTGATGGAAGGCTAATGTTTTTGCTTGTCCATATTTTAAAAAAAAATTAATATCGTCGTTGTTGCCATTGCCGAAAAAAATTCTTGATCGAATCGCAGCTTCACTAATAAGATCTCTAGGAATAATTGCTCCAAGGTATTGAAAGTTATGTACCCTTTCTAGCTATTTTTGATTCATTACTATGTTTGCCATACTGGCAACTGAGGTATTAACCAATTTCTTGCTTTTCTCTTAACTTATTTAAATTCCATATGCATTTGATCTGTCCGCATATTTTTCAGGGAGCTCCAGTAGTTCTTTATTTTTCCCAGACAAAATATCTATATCGTTAGCAAATCATATGTTGCACAAGGGTTTTCCACCAATACAGATGGGTGTTTTGATCACTGAGAGTTTCTTTCATGCTTTTTATAGTTCGATGTTTGACAGGACAGGTGAGACAACGAACGAATCTCTGGCAGACTCCAATCGCAATCTTGAAGAAGTCCCCGACACAGCCTTTAAATATGACAGCTCTGCTTGCCTGATTGTAGAGTTCTTCGATCATCTTTACCAGCCTTTCTTCAATATTGAAACTTTTCGTAACTTGCGAAGTCCATCGTGACAGATTCGATAGAAGGGGTTTCTTGAAGTTTAAGAAGTTTTGATGAAGTTCACTTTTGTGCTGGAATTTTTTTTAATTTTTGTTTTCTACGAGCAAACGACAATTGAAGATCATCTGCTTTATTGTGATTCTGACTCGTTTCGAAAGCTGCATGTTCTTCTGCCAGTAATTATTGGGATATTGGCTTTAACCAGCTGTGGATAGTTTTTAGCATTAATTTGCTAGGGTGACTGTTGAGAATATTTGTCCTATGGCATTGTTTGAAATTGCCTTTCTATGATGAGCGACGGTGTCCATTGCTTGTGCGATACCTAATTGTCAACCCCAGTTGACTACCTTAATTACTTATTTACTGTAGGGAATAATCATGTGCAATTATAGATCATAAGAAATTTGCATTTAATGTCCACCAAATATAAAGTGGCATTTGATAATAAAGTTGTTAAGTTTTACTATGTCTAAGGTTTTGAAAGACATTAAAATATAAATATACATACTAGCATTAGATCAAAGATTAAGGCACATCTAAGGATTGCTTGATTAAATGTTTGTGTTAATATTAGCAAAAGTGCAGATCTTGCACAATAAGACCTTTAAATGTAAAAACTCCACATAAATAAGGATAAACATCTATGAAATATATAGTAAAATATCGTTAAAAAATAATAGACATAAAGATTATCAGCACCCCAAAAGAGTTAAAATAATAAAAAGCTGAATCGTTTAATATACTAACTATGTGAATAAATTTTTTTATCAAGAGGCAGTTAAAGAAGTTGATAAAACAAACCCGTAAAAACAAAGTTTTTGACTATAAATCCCTTATATATGAGACATAACTCACAGTATTTTCTAACTTTTAACTCAACTATGCTTCATAACCCTAGGGGGGGTGGGGGGGACTGAGCTCAGCATGACACGTAAAATGTAAACAAAAGCACGCGGTAATTCGATGGGTCGTGACAACTCAAACATTCACGTGGCAAAAAAACAATAACAAACCGTGAATTTAAATTACATACCTCATATAAGGATAAACTAAAAATGCATTAATTTAATTACGGTACGTTAGATCGATCTGAAATTTTGATACGATGCATTGTTAGGTCAGACGGGTCGGTGTGCCAAATTTCAGCTCGATCGGATCACGGGAAGTGGGTCATTTTTGACTTCTGTTTTTCCGCCCGCCCAAGACAGACAGAGAGAGAGAGAGAGACGCCAGTGAAGTTAATATAAGGGATTTAAAAAACAAACCCGTAAAAACAAAGTTTTTGACTATAAATCCCTTATATATGAGACATAACTATCAGTATTGATTATTTTCAAACATTTACAGACTGACACCGAGTGATGTCCCTTGTCTTTAATAAATGGGGGTGGGATGTGAGGGGGTGTCGGCACGACGGTCGGCGTCAAAACGACGGTCGGCGTCAACTCAAACTCACGTGGAACTGGAAGAAAAAAAACAATAACAAACAGTGAATTTTGAATTACATACCTCATATAAGGTTAAACTAAAAATGCATTAATTTAATTACGGTACGTTCGATCGATCTGAAATTTTAATACAATGCATTGTTAGGTTATACGGGTCCGTGTGCCAAATTTCAGTTCGATCGGATGATGGTAAGTGGGTCATTTGTTACTTTTCTTTTTCCGCCCGCCCGCCCAAGACAGACAGACAGAGAGAGAGAGAGAGACGGCCGCGAAGTTAATATAAGGGATTTAAAAAACAAACCCGTAAAAACAAAGTTTTTGACTATAAATCCCTTATATATGAGACATAACTAACAGTATTGATTATTTTCAAACATTTACAGACTTAATCTGTCTTAACTCAAGTTTGCTTCATAACCCTAGGGGGGGAGGGGTGGCTGGGAGGGGGAGAGGGGAAAAGTCTGGTCACCGATTCGCTTGACCGAGCTCAGAGTGACACGTAAAATGTAAACAAAAGCGCACCGTCGCTTCGTTGGGTCGCCTCAATGCGTCAGCTCAAAATTTCACGTGGGAAAAAACAATAACAAACAGTGAATTTAAATTACATACCTCATATAAGGATAAACTAAAAATGCATTAATTTAATTACGGTACGTTAGATCGATCTGAAATTTTGATACGATGCATTGTTAGGTCAGACGGGTCGGTGTGCCAAATTTCAGCTCGATCGGATCACGGGAAGTGGGTCATTTTTGACTTCTGTTTTTCCGCCCGCCCAAGACAGACAGAGAGAGAGAGAGAGACGCCAGTGAAGTTAATATAAGGGATTTAAAAAACAAACCCGTAAAAACAAAGTTTTTGACTATAAATCCCTTATATATGAGACATAACTATCAGTATTGATTATTTTCAAACATTTACAGACTGACACCGAGTGATGTCCCTTGTCTTTAATAAATGGGGGTGGGATGTGAGGGGGTGTCGGCACGACGGTCGGCGTCAAAACGACGGTCGGCGTCAACTCAAACTCACGTGGAACTGGAAGAAAAAAAACAATAACAAACAGTGAATTTTGAATTACATACCTCATATAAGGTTAAACTAAAAATGCATTAATTTAATTACGGTACGTTCGATCGATCTGAAATTTTGATACGATGCATTGTTAGGTTAGACGGGTCCGTGTGCCAAATTTCAGTTCGATCGGATGATGGTAAGTGGGTCATTTGTTACTTTTCTTTTTCCGCCCGCCCGCCCAAGACAGACAGACAGAGAGAGAGAGAGAGACGGCCGCGAAGTTAATATAAGGGATTTAAAAAACAAACCCGTAAAAACAAAGTTTTTGACTATAAATCCCTTATATATGAGACATAACTAACAGTATTGATTATTTTCAAACATTTACAGACTGAATCTGTCTTAACTCAAGTTTGCTTCATAACCCTAGGGGGGGGAGGGGTGGGTGGGAGGGGGAGAGGGGAAAAGTCTGGTCACCGATTCGCTTGACCGAGCTCAGAGTGACACGTAAAATGTAAACAAAAGCGCACCGTCGCTTCGTTGGGTCGCCTCAATGCGTCAGCTCAAAATTTCACGTGGGAAAAAAACAATAACAAACAGTGAATTTAAATTACATACCTCATATAAGGATAAACTAAAAATGCATTAATTTAATTACGGTACGTTCGATCGATCTGAAATTTTGATACGATGCATTGTTAGGTTAGACGGGTCCGTGTGCCAAATTTCAGTTCGATCGGATCATGGGAAGTGGGTCATTTTTGACTTCTGTTTTTCCGCCCGCCCAAGACAGACAGAGAGAGAGAGAGAGAGACGGCCGTGAAGTTAATATAAGGGATTTAAAAAACAAACCCGTAAAAACAAAGTTTTTGACTATAAATCCCTTATATATGAGACATAACTAACAGTATTGATTATTTTCAAACATTTACAGACTGACACCGAGTGATGTCCCTTGTCTTTAATAAATGGGGGTGGGATGTGAGGGGGTGTCGGCACGACGGTCGGCGTCAACACGACGGTCGGCGTCAACTCAAACTCACGTGGAACTGGAAGAAAAAAAACAATAACAAACAGTGAATTTTGAATTACATACCTCATATAAGGATAAACTAAAAATGCATTAATTTAATTACGGTACGTTCGATCGATCTGAAATTTTGATACGATGCATTGTTAGGTTAGACGGGTCCGTGTGCCAAATTTCAGTTCGATCGGATCATGGGAAGTGGGTCATTTTTGACTTCTGTTTTTCCGCCCGCCCGCCCAAGACAGACAGACAGAGAGAGAGAGAGAGACGGCCGCGAAGTTAATATAAGGGATTTAATAAAACAAACCCGTAAAAACAAAGTTTTTGACTATAAATCCCTTATATATGAGACATAACTAACAGTATTGATTATTTTCAAACATTTACAGACTGAATCTGTCTTAACTCAAGTTTGCTTCATAACCCTAGGGGGGGGAGGGGTGGGTGGGAGGGGGAGAGGGGAAAAGTCTGGTCACCGATTCGCTTGACCGAGCTCAGAGTGACACGTAAAATGTAAACAAAAGCGCCCGTCGCTTCGTTGGGTCGCCTCAATGCGTCAGCTCAAAATTTCACGTGGGAAAAAAACAATAACAAACAGTGAATTTAAATTACATACCTCATATAAGGATAAACTAAAAATGCATTAATTTAATTACGGTACGTTCGATCGATCTGAAATTTTGATACGATGATTGTTAGGTTAGACGGGTCCGTGTGCCAAATTTCAGTTCGATCGGATCATGGGAAGTGGGTCATTTTTTACTTCTGTTTTTCCGCCCGCCCAAGACAGACAGAGAGAGAGAGAGAGACGCCGGTGAAGTTAATATAAGGGGATTTAATAAAACAAACCCGTAAAAACAAAGTTTTTGACTATAAATCCCTTATATATGAGACATAACTAACAGTATTGATTATTTTCAAACATTTACAGACTGAATCTGTCTTAACTCAACTTTGCATCATAACCCTAGTGGGGGGGGAGGGGTGGGGGGGGGAGAGGGGAAAAGTCTGGTCACCGATTCGCTTGACCGAGCTCAGAGTGACACGTAAAATGTAAACAAAAGCGCCCGTCGCTTCGTTGGGTCGCCTCAATGCGTCAGCTCAAAATTTCACGTGGGAAAAAAACAATAACAAACAGTGAATTTAAATTACATACCTCATATAAGGATAAACTAAAAATGCATTAATTTAATTACGGTACGTTCGATCGATCTGAAATTTTGATACGATGCATTGTTAGGTTAGACGGGTCCGTGTGCCAAATTTCAGTTCGATCGGATCATGGGAAGTGGGTCATTTTTTACTTCTGTTTTTCCGCCCGCCCAAGACAGACAGAGAGAGAGAGAGAGAGAGAGAGACGCCGGTGAAGTTAATATAAGGGATTTAATAAAACAAACCCGTAAAAACAAAGTTTTTGACTATAAATCCCTTATATATGAGACATAACTAACAGTAGTGATTATTTTTAAACATTTACAGACTGACACTGAGTGATGTCCCTTGTCTTTAATAAATGGGGGTGGGATGTGAGGGGGTGTCGGCACGACAGTCGTCGTCAACACGACGGTCGGCGTCAACTCAAACTCACGTGGAACTGGAATTTACAGTGAATTTTGAATTACATACCTCATATAAGGATAAACTAAAAATGCATTAATTTAATTATGGTACGTTCGATCGATCTGAAATTTTGATACGATGCATTGTTAGGTCAGACGGTTCCGTGTGCCAAATTTCAGTTCGATCGGATCATGGGAAGTGGGTCATTTTTGACTTCTGTTTTTCCGCCCGCCGAGCCCAGGACAGACAGAGAGAGAGAGAGAGAGAGAGAGAGAGAGAGAGAGAGAGAGAGAGAGAGAGAGAGAGAGAGAGAGAGAGAGAGAGAGAGAGAGAGAAAGACGCCGGTGAAGTTAATATAAGGGATTTAAAAATGAGGCTAGAAGTTGTAAGATAATTTTTTTTTGTTATGCTTGAGATATTCGAAGTAAACAAACTTGTCATAAGTACTATAAGTTAAGTTATATTTCCTATTTTCTAAACAGTATCAACACATGATCTTGAAAATCCAGAGATTCCAGAGAATGAAATAAGCACTTTAAGTGCTATAGTGCTGCAGAGACAAAGACAAAGTATGGGTGTACTCTATTACACATTGCTGTTCTTCATAGCTTCAGGAATAGTTATTGTTTGTTGGCTATCGTCTTCAAAAGAGGATTCAAACAAACAGAATTCAAGTATGTTTTTGTTTGTTTTATGGTGTGTGTTTGTGTGTGTGTGTGTGCATGTGTGTGTGTGTCACGAGCATGCATAAGTGATAACACATCTTATATATTTACTATAATTAGAATGGAATCACCAGCCATTACAATACGTAGATAGAAAAATACTTTTTAAAATGTGTTATTAATTCAATTATTTTCAATAAATGAAATTTTAATTATTATTTATTTGTGTTTATTACATGTCCTTTCCAAGGGAATGCTGTTTTGCAACTGATCTAAGAGAAACATGTTAGTCAATTGAATTATTTTTTTCAATGGCCCTTTTAAATCATTTATATTTACTCGTGTCGTTTGCTTGCTTGATTGCTTGTCGCAAAAACTTTGAATCGATTTTTATCTTACTTCAACGTATCCTATCATGCTGAAATTTTGCAGGCAGACTCATGGCGAAAATAAAAATGATGTATCAAAATATCACATCTCTCAAATGTACTGCAATTAAATTAAAGAATTTTTAGATTATCTCTATGTATCTCTATGTAGCATGTACATTTTTATGCTAGTCTGTCGCGCGCTTATATTGAAAATAATCAATACTTTTAGTTATGTCTCAAATATAAAGAATTTATATTCAAAATTTTGGTATGTTTTTTATTAAAGGCTCTTTGCGCAAAGAAGTTTTAATCACTTTAAAAAAACATCGACATTGCTTTTGCACTCTTGCTCTCTCGTTGAAGTCTCCTTTGATTACTTAGTGATCGCTGATAGGTTTTTTTCAAAATGTATTAAAATTATGGATTGTTTAGACAAGAAGGCTTCTAGTCCATGCTTTGTTGTCTTTTCGTGTCTTTTTAAGGGGGTAAGGAGGATCATTAAAGTAATAAGATTTTGAATAGGACCGTTGTAAAGTAAAAACAAAACAGATCTCAGATGGCTGCAACATAACAAATAGCCAAACTTCCTATGTGTCAGACAAAGTCCAGTCCCTAGTATCACTGAACTTCTCGTGATCTCTTCATCCTAATCCAATAATTATATATATTCTTAAGTATCACAATATATACTATGTTAAGTTTATCTTTTCTGAAAAATGGTAATAAAATTTACATTTGTATAATTTAAAATAAATTCACCTGCACCTAAGATTTTATTATTAAGGTCCATTGCAAATCCTAAACAAATCAAAAAACTTTATTTTAATGTCATTTAAGGCTCCCATACTGAGAGGTTTCCAACGAAACCAGAGCATATTCAAGAAAAAGAAGTTGAAGTCAATGATAAAGATCTACCAGGTGATGAAAACGATGGCGATTCTTCCAAAATTGATGACGGGGAGAGAAGTGAAATATGTTCTGCACCAACTCTATCGACAATCTAAAAGACTAATTATATTTTAATGCCTATATATATATATATATATATATATATATATATATATATATATATATATATATATATATATATATATATATATATATATATAGTGGGTGGATGGGTGGATGGATGGATTGGTGGATGAATGGATGGATGGGTGGATGGATGGATGGGTGGATGGATGGGTGGATGGATGGATGGATGGATGGATGGATGGATGGATGGATGGATGGATGGATGGATGGATGGATGGATGGATGGATGGATGGATGGATGGATGGATGGATGGATGGATGGATGGATGGATGGATGGATGGATGGATGGATGGATGGATAGATTCATTACATAAACGAAATTGAAAAAAGTCTATATATATATAAATGTGTAATATATAATTTATGTCATACTTTGGTAAAATAGAATCCGCATTCAATAGTGCAGTTAAAAATTAGCACATTTTTAAGTATGGAACTTTTTAAAAAAATGTCTTGTCTAATTGACTATTCTAACACTTCTCTGGAACCATAAATAAGTCACATTTTTGGTACCATGGGGTCAGTGTGGCACCAGGTGAAAAACATGGTACATGACAAAAATAGCATCACTTTATTACAATTTTTAGTTTTATTTAATACTAGCAACAAAGCCCGCCCATGGACGTCAAATGGCGGTGTCCTCCTGTGACCTATCGCGACGCAGTTCTCGGGGCCTTGCATTCCTGTGCCGCGTAGCTTTTTCAATATTGACGGCGGAACGCTGTTTTTTCGGTGGCATGTTGTCTAGGAGTAACAGTAGTGATTAGCAGGTGTGACACACTTCAAGCTTGGAACACAGTACTGATGACAAAATACTGCACACAAAATAACTCGTTTTGAACGTACGCGTACATTTGTTCCATATCGAAATGAGATTTAAATTTTTCTCCGCTATTGATTTGCTGTAGGAGTTTGAGGGACCAATTGGCTATCGAGGACCACACAGACAACTGCCTTTTAATATAATAGATAATATGTTAACCCAATTTGTTATAAAATCCTATAAATATTGCACAACACTTCATATGCGAGTTTGTTAGCCACTGTAGGCTAAAATGTTACTATTGGCATTGGTTGCACAACCATTTGGTATGGTCTTCGCACACAAATCTATTGCATTGATTACAGACTAATTTGGTTTACTTGTCACTTGATCTGGGACAAATATTTTATCTCTTCGGTTGTCCTGGATGACCCTGTGTGGTTTTCACTGTCGACGTCTCTTAGTTCAGTGCTTCTCAAAGTGGTGGTCCACGGACCGGAGCTGGATGAGCCAGAAAGGAAAGAAAAATATGTTTATAATCCTCCATTTTGCAACCATGAATACTAAACCTATAGAATATTTCAATTTTGTTCGGCAATAAGCATAACAAATGAAAGAAATAAAAGTTAAAATAAATTGCATTTTCGCTGCCACATCAGTGCAGGTAAATAGCGCAATGAAAAAATTCCTGCCGGTCCGAAACATTAAAAAGTTTAAGAAGCACTGACTTAGCTGATCTAAAGACTGCATTCCAGTCGTTTAGCCATTGTTTTACTCTGCGGGTGTCACAGAACCTTGAAATAAAGCGAAAAAATACCTATGTGATTTTTAAGGTTTTTTTGGGTCAATATGACCCCAAGAAAATGTAGACGTAAATAAAACATAAGGAGAATTTATTTTTAATTTTCAGACATGTGTCACATACTTAGAAAGTCCTTTCAAGAAAATACATGGCAGGCGAGGTCACTAATCGTGATAGTAAACACTGTCCAAAGAGGGATGGGGTAACATAAACACCATGGTACCAGACAAGGGTTAAAAGTGTGTTAGTATTCAACAATCCTATATAATAAAAGGCAAGTTTCTGACCGTTCTGCCCGGTCATCTATAGCGATTGGTCCCTCGAACACATATGACTCCTACAGCCAATCATATTGAACACGTTTACGCCATTTACGCGAACGTTCAAAACGAATTATTTTTGGTGCAGTATTTCTTCCAAGACTTTATTTTGAGTTATGCGCGTTGGGATTTATAGCAAAAAGCTATGTTTTTACGAGTTAATTATTTTAACTATAATGAATAGTATTTTTGACGCGTTGCACATGTAATGCCGGTCGAGACGGCTGTTGGAGGGGAGTTACAACATGCCACCTAACGGTGGCGGAACGTCCTTGGACGGGCTTTGTTGCTCGTATATTAATAAATGTATATGATACATAATCTCAAGGTTTTTAAGTCTCTACGAATCAGAAAAATTGGATTATCAATTATTTAAAATTATCTAATTTACATATTTTTTTTCTTCAAATTATTTAAGTCTAATTGTTTGCTTGGATATTTGAATATCTTAAAGGTCTGCGTCGAAATTTTGAAGATTACTAATGTCTTTTAAACTAAGGATCCAGAAATCCTCAAACAATTGTAAACATGGCATATAATACAACCCAGAGAAGCTGAATTAGAAAAGACTGCTGTGAGTAAAGTGGGCATACGAAATAAAAATTTACAATTTTTTAACTGAATATTGTTCGGAAAAATATTTAAAACTTGTTTTTATTTTTATTATTTTTTAGATATATTTATTTATATCAGCATGCATTAACTATGCAATTAAAATTTCTGTCAAACCATTGTGCAAATTAATTTTTTAGCTCAAAGAATTTCCTGGAAGAAGAACATAATTAAATTTGTCGATACTAAACATTATCTCTAAGGCCCTAACGCCATCATCAATCTTAAAAGAAATATTGTACCTAGGGATTTAGGGTTTGAAGTAGAGGGAAATAGCTGTAACAGTATGTCGATTTTTTTAAGGACTAAAATAGGACTATCCTAAGTGCTAACAAATCATTAGGAAACATGTAGTTTGTGTGGCAACTTTGATGGAAAGGTAAAAGAAGCCTACAAAATTTCAGTAAGAGAACCACGTTTTACTTCTCTTCACAGTATTCCTTACAATACTCTGATCAATGTAGCTTTTGAGAGACTTAAACAGACATCCAGTAACGTTAATTTCTAACAGATTCATTCATTCTCTCGGTCAGTGTTATATTATTTTTGAGTCTAATATTACTAATTAATTAGTAAATCATGTGATTTTTCAGTAGTAATGATATCTCTATTCGCTTATCGTAAGGTGAGGACAGTTTATGTGTATATTTAACGTATTCTGGCTTAAGACGCTAGGTTAGGTCTGTGACGTATAGAAGATTAGGTAGACTAAAAAAATGTAATCGCACTACAAGGATAGGATGAGAAAGATTTACACAGAGATATATTTGATAAACTTATGATTATTGTTGAAATGAATTGTGTTTTTATACTAAAATGGAGTTTACCAGAATGCCACAATAATTATTTCTCAGAAAAATCACCACACAAAAAATATATATTATTAATTTCACAATTTAATAATAATTGTTATGACGTTTCGGAGTTTGCATATTTGTCTTGATCAGAATCTCGCTAGATTGGTTTGACTGAAATGAACAAACGTTTAATTTGAATTCACAAGAAAATATTTCTGAAAAGAAATCAGAGACTAACACAATTTACCAAATTTTAACATTGATATACCTCATGTAAGCTACACACATGCATATATAAACTAATGGGAGAATTGTTTTAACCATTATATCAATTACATTATTTTTGTATTGTCCAATAACCTGATTTGAGGCTATTGAGAACATGCTCACCCTTTTTGTACATTTTATTTTTAAATTACTCACCAACTAAAAAATAAAACTTATTAAAAGAGTTAATATAAAATTTAATGAATTATACTCGTGAATGGATTAAAAAGAGTCCCACTGTCCACTTCTACTATCTGCCGAAACCACAGCTTAAAGAAACGAGCTTGGTAAAATCAGCGGATTAAGAAGACCCTGTTGAGCTCGACTCTAGTCCGACTTTCTGAAGACACATGAAGGATGTAACATAGGTGGGAGCCTCACTGCACAATTGAAATACATCTACATTTATCCTTTCTTTACTTCTTCACTAAGGAAGGGAGCTGGCCGCAAGCCCAACGCTTCTGCAGTTAAGCGGTGCGTGTGACGGCAACGTTTGCTTTGTAAAGGCCTATAAATAGAAGTTGTTCATGTCATCAAATATGTCCTTCAAGGAATAATTATGTCTTAGGTTTTAACTATTAAGTATTTGATCAATATAACATAAAAATTGTACAAACATTTTTTTTTAAAATGAGAAATCAGTATGATCGACATTTATATTGTGAGCTCTCACTCTCAGCAAAATGAAGGACGTTTATTATTTTTTTGACATCTTGACTGATGATAAAAGCATTAGATTCAAAATCCATTATTTCTTTTTCAAAAAAATCATTTTATTTATTTATTTGAAAAATAAAAACAACAATTTTAATGAGTATAAAGTATAAAACCAAATTTTTGAAATGCGTTTAAAGCAATTTTTAACATAAGGTTTCTGACGAAAATAATTTTTTCCTAATTCATTGCCATACAAAAAAGTCCTTGATTGTAACTTTCCAGATGAAGAAAGGTACTGATCAGTGTTAATTTTAAAAATACTGTATTTTGCGACGCATAAGACGCACCTTTACTTCCCCAAAACTGGGCTATTCTTATAGGACGAATAAACTGCTTGCCTCATGGGACTCAGTTAAAGAGGGCATAGTCGTAAAATCCTTCAAGAAGTGTGGCATTAGTAATGCGTTGGATGGAACAAAAGACGACATCTTATTTGACACCAGTGAGGATGAAAATGATGACAATGGCTGCGTGGATCTGTCCTTCCTCATTTCTGATAGCAGCGAAGAAGAATAATTACTGGGGGTTTGAATAAAACATTATAGCCTTATTTTTGTTACTTTCAATGTTTACCGACTTTACTGACAGTTAATGAGAGTAACAATGAGAGTAACAATGAGAGTAGCGGCTGGCTAACGAAGTCAAAAGTGCGCTCGCCTCACAAGCTGAGTGGCGTGGGATCGAGCCCACGTTAAAGCCACAATAAAAATGTTAATGAATGACTATCGCTAAAAAGTCCTCCGCTGACCTGGAGAAGAGATGGGCGCCGCCAAGGTCTACCAAGCCCCATGAAAGTTCTAATGGAAACATTAGAACCCCCTACGTTCAAAAGGTTGTGGGACACACACACACACACACACACACAAATTATTATTAGAGTAAAAGTAGTTTTTAATACGTTATATAGTTGACATAAATTGTTTTTTTTAACTGCTAACGTTATACAATAGATATAATATATTTTACTGCAGTATTTGGTTCAGAATTTTCGATTTTCCACTTTTAAAATTGGGTGCTTTTTATAGTCCTGAGAGTCTTATAGGCATTATAGGGGTAAACATATGTGTAATATCAAATTACATAAAGATTTAATAGCAGTATATTAGATTAGTTATAATCAAATCAAACATAAATATTTGCACAAACTATCATCTTTCCTATATATTTAAATGTTTTTTTATTTTGAAATGATACTTTTTTTTAAATGTATTTTCATTTTACTTTAATTTTTTAACATCATCTGATTCTAAGGCATTTCTAAGAAAAATGAATCATTTAATAAAAATGTAGTAGATGTTTTGTTTGTTTGTTGTTGTTTTTTTGTTTTTTTAAAGTTATTAGAGCTATTGTGGCGAACAAGATTAATTTAAACAAAACTTAAAATTAAAATTATGTAAAATTGAGATGCCTTTTCCTAATTCATATGAAGTAAATTACATCTCTACATATAGCTTTCATTACACACAATAAATCTTTACAAGAACTTAACTTCTAACTATTTTAAAATCTGTTTTAAGAAAATAAATGCTTTAAATCGTTAATCACAAAATGATAATTTTATACCTTTAATTAAACATTATATAATTTAATAAGCTCCATTTATTTTATACACATCATTATATACATATTCCTATTTTTAAACTTAACCGAGTTAATATTATGACTTAATGTGTTTTTTAGACTAAAGGGAGGAACATCATAGAGGCATGCATTTATATTTATCTAAGAGGTTAAAGAATTAGAATATCCTGGAAATTAGGTTAAATTTAAATGTCTTGTTCTCATGTTTTTGTCTTTTTAATATTATGGACCTTATATCATTTGATAGACGCATTTTATAAACCAATTTTAGCTATAGTGCTCATTATGATAAACAACATACACAGATAATAAAAAATATTATATTTTCTTTTACTAGAATCCTTTACAAGACATAACTAATCACATTAACTCATATAAAAAAAATGACCTTACACTTTTTTAACATTCTTTTATTTTTAATAACGCACTTTTACATATTCATTATTTTTTTAAATTTATTGTCTCTTTCAAGTAAATGCTGTGTTAAAACTGACAAACTTTAGTTTTTAATTTTCAATTCATTTTGAAGTCACTTTTTAAAGGCCCCTTACGATATGAGAATTTTTTATGACTTTGAAAACATTTACCTTGTTTCTGCACTCTAACTTTCTCGTTTACGTCTATTAGCATTACTTATCGATGCCAAGTTTTACATATTTATTAAACTTTTTTTTTATTGTTTAGAGAAGAGGGCTTCTAGCCAATACATTCGTTGTCTTCGTGAGTCTTTTTTTTTCAAAGGGTGTGAGTGGAATTGTGAAAGTAAATGACAAGATAGATCTCAGATGGCTGCAACATAACAACAGTCAAACTTAAGCTACATAGAAACTTACTTTAATTATATTTAAAACATATTGAAATGTTTAATGTTTAATAATGTAGCTGAGAGGGGGGTGTCCACGAAGCACAGTGCGAATTGCAACGGCAAACACCTTCTAAAGGGTTAACATTAACTTCAATTATTTTATACTAACAGAGCACTAACTTCTCGATGTAGACGAAAAATAATAAACAGATATCCAATTTTTTAATGTTTAATTTTATTTTTATATAAGATAAATTTTCATTAATAAGATTCCCCAATAATTTTAGTTATCACGAAATATTTTTTTTACCTTAAAATACTTACATTTAACTCTGATTAAATTTTTTGTAATAGTGTGGTGATGTACAACTACATTTATCTAAGTTAAGGGAATTCCAGCTTTCTGTTGATTTATTAATATTGTTGGTGATGTGAGTTTTGGCCTGACTATTCTTGTTTTAATTACATAACCAACAGACAGTTATTTAATGCACACTTAAATATTGTTTCTTTTTAAAAAATCGTACCTGACATAATATTTTAAATTTTAAATTTAAACGTAATAATACACGTGTTGCCCTTAATTTAAAAGAAAGCAAAAAATTAATTAATTTTTAAGAAAAAATATTTATCACTACTTTTATTTTTTACATTTCCATTGATTCAATTTAGCACTCACGACATTGTTGTTAAGGTCAAGTCAAAAACTAATATGAATCTGCATGCTTTCTTTTAATATCATTTAAGGGTTTGATATAGCAATAATTCTATGGACATTACAATTTCCCCAAGAAGAAGAAGAAGACGACAATGATCCTCTGGGTCAGTGCTTCTCAAAGTGGTTGTTCGCGGACAGGTGCTTGTCCGTGGGCCTTCGACCGCCGGTCCGCAGAAGTTATCCAGAAAGGATATAAACATATAATTATAATCGTCCATTTGCAACCATTAATGCCAAACCTCTGGAATATGCCACTTTTTCGGCAATAAGCACATATGATGAAACAAATAAACTAAAATAAATAACATTTCTCTAGCACGTCAATACAGGTAAAATAGTGCAACAGCCCCTGCAGCGACTGAAAAATTCCTGCCGGTCCGCCATACTAAAACGTTTGAGAAGCACTGTTCTAGGTAATGACAGCGATTTCGGCCTAAGAAAGTGTTCAACAAATAATGATGGGGATAGCAGTAAAAGTTGTTCTGCGCAAAATCAGACTACATTCCTAAAGGACTAATTATGGTCAGAAAAGGGGACATTACTTTACTTTATTTTACATAAACGTAAATTTTAAAAATTGCTATATATAGAAATGTGTGTAATAATTACTTTTGTAAAACAGAGACCGTAATCAAAGTTTTAAATTGAAAAAAAAATGTATAATATTTTTAAAGAATATAACTGTGTCTGTTGTTTTCTTTTTCTTCTGTATTTGATTATGTTAAACATTTTCTCTCCATATTTCATCAAAATAATAAAAATTGTATAATTCGAATGTTTTACATTGTAGATGCATGTGAACAAGTGAAACGTTAACATTTTCAACTGTGTCATTTACATAACACTTTAAAATAATATTTTAAGACCAATTTACGTTCATTTTTCTTTGGATATCTCAATGTTTTGATGACCTGCGCTGAATCTTTGACGATTGCACATGACTTTTACACTTAGGGATTTCAGAAATCCTAAAGTGACTTTAAACGTAGGTTAGTGATACAACGCACGAAAGCTGAGTAATAAAATCAACTATGATTTAAGTGGACATAAGAATTAAAAGTAACAAATTTAAAGCTATAATTTACAGAATAAAAAATAAGTATGTGGTTATTTTCATCAGCATTCATTAAATGTTTAAAATAAAATACGTTTTTTCTGTAAAACCCATTTCACAAATATAATTCTGTGCTGAAAGATTTTTCTGGAAAAAATCACAATAATTAAACTTGACAACTGAAAAAAATATCTCACAAGCCCTAAAGCCATCAATACATTGGCAAAGCGTAAAAGAAAATGTAATCGTCGAATCGTCCTTAAAAGGTTTATGGTTTAAAGTAGATTTAAATAGTTTGTTGAAACTCTCAGTCGACTTATTTTTACTTTTAAAGGCTAACATAACAATACGGAACATCCAAAAATCCTTACAAATGATTAGGAAAAATATAGCATATTTCGCAAATTTGATAAAAAGGTAAATTTCTTTAACAGAAATAACTTCCCTCTTCTTCGCAATATTTATCCCAATACTCTCATAAATAGAAATTTTTACCACGTTTTTATTAACTCGCTTTCGTTCCTGTTTGTCCACAATTTTTTCAAATCTGCCAACGTAAAATTAAACAACTTCTGATGGTCCTAGACATTTCAAAATTTTACCACAGATAGATACAATGCATTTTATCAAAATTTCAGATCGATCGAATGTACCGTTATTAAATTATTGAACTTTTTAGTTTATCTAAATATAAGCATATGTATTATCCGTCTACTCTTGTTTACATTACATTCACGTGCTGAGTTCAAACCAACCCCGACCACATCAACCATGTTTAACATCAATGAGAGATCAGTCATTTCCAGTCTGTAAATGTTTGTCGGGCAATGCGTATTATATTTGAACATAATCAATACATCAAAACTCACCATAGCATACACTTAGACTAAAAATAATAAAATAAATAGAAGTAAAAAAAGATTTTAAAAACAAAACACGTTTTTAAAAGCGGACTAAAAACGAGGAACATAATTTAAAACTTATAAGTTCAAATAATTTAATTTAATATGACTAAAAATGTGGGGCGGGTGTTTGGTATAAAAATTAAAGATTTATAATTTAGATGGCAAAAGAGAGATCTATAAGTGAGAGAATGAATAAACTGCATATATTAAACCTCATAAGTCCCCGCCCCACGTTTTAGTCATATGAAATTAAATTACATGAACTTATAAGTTTTAAATTATTTTCCTTGTTTTTAGTCAGCTTATAACAACGTGGTTTTTTAAATCTTTTTTTTTACTTCTATTTATTTAAGACTTAGATAGACATCGAGTGTTTTTACTTTCTAGCAGATTTATTCATTACTGTGTTACTGATATCATATTATTTGTTTTTAGCCACGTTGTATCAGAAGTGTTGGGAATTTCAGATGCACCATCTTGAACATATTTTTTTTATATTTTTGATATATTTAAAGCAAAAACATATGTTCTTCCGGTAGCAAAGAGGGAAACGAAATCTATAGCTAAAATCAGAGAGTTATATCTTTTTTTTTACAATAAACTATCGCATATAAAATAATGCTAGCATGATTGTGTAAGCCCGTATATTTAATTCCGATATAATAGTTTTACCATGTAACTTGTTAAATAAATAATTAATAATTTGAGATATCTTTTAAAAAATATTTTTTTAAGCATGAAAGATTAAATTTTATTATGGTAAAAAAGTAACAAACGTCTTTAGATGAACAGAATACTCTGTTACTTATATGTAACTTTTGTACACAACTCAGAGGACATTTTAAAAAGTTCAATGTAAAAGAGCCGCCGAGTAGACTGGTCACAATATAAATATAATTTATAAATTTATCATATTTTAAAGATTTTAAGAAGATATAAGATGCTATTTTTAAATGACATCTTATGTATATGAAATAGTAGTTGTATTTTTTTAACATGAGTATAAAAACATGTAAAAACAAATGTATGACACACGCTACACCACACCATGTCAAACAGAAGTGTAACAGGGTTTTCCGTGCCCTTGGCTAATTCATTTTTGGCGCCCTTGAGAGATAGGGAAAATACTAAATTATACAGAATACATTGATTATTGAAGGATTTGCCCTCGGCACCCTTGACAACTGTCCCGGTGCCAAGTTGTTAGTATGCCTCTGATGTCAAGAACCAGTAAAAGAGATGATGTATAAAAGCGATCACTGGTTGAAAGGGGTTCAAGAAATAGGAATTATATATATAATATATATATATATATATATATATATATATATATATATATATATATATATATATATTAATTTTTTAGCAAAGGCCTAGGGTATTGGTTGATAGAAAATTACACTTGACAAAGGAAATGTAAGACAAACAAGAAGCAATAATTGTATCTTTGTATGCTAAATGTTCTCAAAAGAACATTTACAAATCTAACGGTATGGGAGTCAAACAAGAAAATCAAGTTATGATTATAAATAAATTAGACAACAACATTGACAATGTAAAATTATTGCTTCAAATGTCGCCTTTATTTAAAAAAGAGTGGGATTGTGGCGAGAATATTTTTTCACATACTCTCTTGACGAACTAGGTTAATACAGAAATCTACAAGCAGAATATCACAATATTGCTAATTATATTTCATAAATTCTTTAAATTACTCATCTGTAGGTTGATACCCGATTTCTAACTGCTGAATTTATGAGAATTATTTACATTCAAGCGTGAACTTAATTGAAATGTGCTGCGCTATGAAACAGTTAAGATGTCTATTTTTCTTTTTAAACAGACTAAAAGAGAAATGTTTAACCTCCATTTTTTTGATGATCTGCCTCATTAGGATTATTGAGATAAATGGTAAGAGAATCTTCTTCAATCTTAAATAATTTAGAGCTACATTTCATTATATATATGTGTATACAAATATATATAAATATATATATATATATATATATATATATATATATATATATATATTTGTATACACACTCTATAGTAGTGTTTTCCGTAATTAAGAGATATACGTGATTCATGTCAATCAAGCTCAATCCGAATGCCCCCCTGGTTGGTTTGGAGACAGGTGTCAATACAAATGTCATTGTGTCGACAAGTGCAGAAGGAATGGTCAATGTTTGGGGACCATAAGATGTGAGAAAGGCTGGTTTGGACTGGCATGTCAGCATCGTAAGTAAAAATGTACTCAATCATTCTATTATGATTTATAACTGTTATCTTAAAATTTATTTCAAACGAATGTTTAAAAAACGTAAATGGACTTACTACTATTATTTTTTAAATTATTGTGAAAAAACCTACTGAAATAATTTGATACATATTTTTTATAGTTCCATATTGTAAAAGCAATAACAATAACTTTTTAGAAAAGTAAATCGAAGCAAAACAAACACCAAAAAACTATTACAAAATGTAAATATTTGTATGATGTATAATTAAAGGAAGAAATGGCGTATACAAATACATTGTAATAAAAATGTGCCACGGAAATGGAAAAAAAATGAGTAATATAAAATATGAGAAAATACCCTGTTTGTTTAGAGGATTTGGCTAATCTTCCCAATGCCACTGTCACCACAATTCCATCACAATCGTCAACATTGTGGCTGACTGACAACAACGACACGACCTGTAACATAGACCCACATCTGCAAACGATAACGGTGAGGTGGACTGAGACATATGTGTTTACCTGGTTGCAAATGATAGTCAAACCTACAGGTAATTGCACGTATGTTAGAAATATTGTTTATTGAAAAGCGTAAATTATTACACAATTTCAAATAGTTATAAAGAGGTTGGTTGTTAAAGGGGAACACACACAAATCTTTCTTACAGCTTGTGAGTCGATAATTTTTTTCACCTAAATTTTTTTACCAAATACAATGAAATATGTTAAACGCAAAATAGTCTAAATGCAAACGTTATACATTTTCCGGCTTAAGTAACTCCTTAATAATGATTGAATTTAATTTTGAAAGTTCAAAAAGTAAGTCAAATTACACATAAATATTGGAAAGTTGAAAAATTAGACGATTTTTTTACAAAATTAATTAATGTTCTTAAAGTATGACAGACGGGACTTAAACTTTAAAAAAATGCGCTCTTTATTTGGTGGTGCTATTTTAAGGGACACCATCACGAAATTAATTAGAAAGTGAGACTAATCAGTGGCATCACCAGAGGAGTGCGAGGGGCGCTGGCCGCACCTGTTGACACCACCACAAGGGGTGACGCCAAAATTTAAAATTATATATGTTCCCGTTATTTGGAACTGGAAGACGCTAGGGAGTTCTATGGGTTACGTCGTGAGGGGGTGACACCATGAGCTACCGCCCCGGGTGACACCAACCCTTGACGCCTCTGCATGTTTATTTAGTTGTTTGTTGTTGTTTTTTTTTGTTTTTTAAATATTTTATTTCCTTAATTTTTTACATTTTGTTTGTTCTCTCGTTCTTCGATTGCCATGCAGCTTATATTTCACGCTTCACACATTAAATAAATAAATATAAATAAGCAACAAAAAAAAGATTACTTGATTCTTCAAAAGTTAAATTTGAGACAAAATTGCTTTTGACGGTTTTAATTACAATAAATTGTTTCTTTTCTTTCTTTCTTTTGAATGATGATGTTTGCTATAACTTTATAAACGATCTGCTCTTAACGTCTATACTTTTATTTCTTTATTAGATCACATCGAATCGATAACATTAAAGTTAAACTCTGATAAAAACTGTACAAACGAGAGATTTCTGAAACATCCCAACAACACACTTGAGATTTACTGTCAACAAGAAGAAGCTGTACAGGAGATTGTATTGGGAGGTGAAGATTTGGCGAAACTTTGTTCTCTTTACATCAACGGAGGTAACGATTTATGTTTCAAGAAATTGAATTAAAAAATTATTGACTGCCTTTTGAAATGTAGTAATATAATAATTATCTATCAGACATATTGAATTACTGACCCTTCACGTAAGTAATTTTGGTGAGGCCCAATAAAATGTTTCGTAAAGTAATTTACAATTTAATTCTTGGAGCCCATATTTTATTAATGTTTCCAATAATTTTGATTTCTATCCATATTGTTATTGGAAATATTAATCTAAACTCAACCCATGCTCTAGAAATACATATGTTAGGTGTTTCGCATACGCCAAAATCCTCATTCTACTACAAATGCTTTGCAAAAATATATCATTAAAGGGGTTTTTCTTATTTTAACACCTTATAACATGGGTGGGCAAACTACGGCCCGCGGGCCGCATGCAACCCGCTATGTATTTTTTAGCGGCCAGCGGAAGCCTGCCGTAATATCGAAAATTGCTATAAGTTTATGTTAAAGACGGATTTTTGTTCTTGAATCGAAGCTAAAATTTGGTTAGGTGCGGCCCCTTGATGTTTTATTTCTTACTAATGTGACCCTTGCCCTAGAAATTTGCCCATTCCTGCCTTATCGAATTGCTCATTTGAGTATTTTTTTTTGCTGTTTTGAGCAGTTGTATAGGCGGGGTAGCACCCCCGGTGGGGAACACGTCCTACTCTCTTGGGGGTAGTTCGTCCCCCCTTGGTCCCCACTTGTCACTCAGCTCTCACCAGTGGCTCCTAGAAACTGTAGCGTGCACAGTTGCCACACCCCGGGCAACGGCTTCGACTGGCTGGCTAAACCTGGTGAGGGTAGCCGACGGGTCTCAAACCCACGGTGATATAGGTATGTCTACCTATGCACTTAAAGACTGGATTCGGTGGACAGAGCGGAGGAACCACTAGTTGGTCAACGGTCAAAAAGGCGATTCTCAGCAAAGCGTTGTGGAACGCTAAGGGCATGACAAGACACACAGGACATCATGGCCATCTCCTGCACCCGTCTCCATCACCAGCCGTCTCGACTTTGTCCTGCCGCTGGATCAAGATGGTCTCGGGCGAGAGAGTGAGATCGACGAACTGCGCAACTCTTTCTCACTTTAATCCAAGTGATCGCGCAAGTCACTTTTGTCATCCATCCAATCCCATCCCATCAGTCACCGACAAGTCCTGTGGCGACAGGCAAGAGACGAAGTGGCAGGTGTGGGTACACTGGGAGCCGTAGCCGCAACCCTGCACACAGGCGGCCCAGGGCATTGGGTCGTTCTTCGCTGACACGGAGCAGTGGTGGAGTCCAGCAGCCCCCTGGGTGACTGAGCAGCCCTCTTCAGGAATGCACTGCTCACCTCCATGGCATGAGGAAGGGGCTAGAAAAGGTGCCCTAAACATTGCCTGCTCCAGCTTACCCTAGCCAGTATACCGCGGCTGGTGGGGACCCTATACCAGCGGTCGAAACCAAAAAAAGCAAACGAGGATAGTTCCTCTTATATTGGGCGTATGGAATGTGCGCACACTCATGGACAGGGACGATGCGGACAGACCCCAGAGGAGAACAGCCCTGATTGGAAAAGAACTCGCTAGATATGGCATCGACGTCGCAGCCCTGAGCGAGACCAGGCTTGCGGGAGAAGGAGAGCTCTGTGAAAGAGGATCTGGCTACACATTTTACTGGAGTGGCAGACCAAGCGAGGAGAGGCGTGAAGCAGGCGTTGGGTTTGCAGTTAAGACAACTCTTGTCGGAAAGCTGGCTGGACTTCCCAAGGGTGTGAACGACAGGCTCATGACCATGAAACTCCAACTGCCTGGAAAGAAACACCTCACCATCCTTAGTGCCTACGCTCCAACCGTGACCAATACAGATGAAGTGAAGGCAAAGTTTTATGAAGAACTTCACACTCTCATTGCCGACGTTCCAAAGGCGGACAAACTCATCTTGCTAGGCGACTTCAACGCAAGAGTTGGCAAAGACAACGTTGCCTGGGAAGGAGTTCTTGGTCATCATGGAGTTGGTCACTGCAACAGCAACGGTCTTCTTTTACTCCAGACCTGCGCTGAACATGAACTGCTGATCACCAACGCGATCTTCCGCCTCCCAACCCGTAATCGGACGTCATGGATGCACCCCCGCTCGAAGCACTGGCATCTTATTGACTGCGCCATCATGAAGAAGAGGGACAGGCAGGATTTACGAGTTACCAAGTCCATGTGCGGCGCTGAATGCTGGACAGACCACCACCTCATCATCACCAAGCTCAACATCCGCATTCAGCTGAAACGGCGCCCGCAAGGGAAGAAGGCCCCCAAGCGGCTAAATGTTGCCAAACTAAAGACCGCCAGCTGCAAGCAGTCCTTGGTGGATGCTCTGGAAGAGCGCTTGAAATCAACCTCTCCATGCAAACAAGAACGTGGAGGCACACTGGGCGTCACTCAGAGAGCTGATTTACACCACAGCTTCAGAGACTCTGGGGCACCAGACCAGGAAACATAAGGACTGGTTCGATGAGAACTGCGAAGACATCAAACAGTTATTGGATGAGAAACACCTCCTACACCAAGCTTACCTCAATAATCCCAGGTCCACGGCAAGGAGAGGTGCACTAAACAACATACGCAGGAATTTACAGCAAAAGTTCCGTCAGATGCAGGACGATTGGCTCAGCAACAACGCCGACTAGATCCAAGGCTATGCAGACAAGCGTGGCTATAAAAACTTCTACAACGCTTTGAAAGAAGTGTATGGCCCCACGCCCTCAGGATCAAACCCTCTCCTCAGCGCAGACGGTAACACTATCATCACAGACAAAGAGAAGATCTTGAAGAGGTGGGCCGAACATTTCGAAAGTGTCCTAAATCGCCCTTCGACAATCAACGAAGAAGCCATCAATCGTCTTCCCCAAGTGCCCACAAACAAAGCACTGGATGACCCCCCAACCTTGCTCGAGACCCAGAAAGCAATTTATCTTCTTTCCAGTGGCAAAGCACCTGGTTCTGACGCCATACCAGCTGAGGTGTACAAGGAGGGAGGAACAGCCCTGACTGAAAGGCTCCACCATCTATTTCTCTTGGTGTGGCAGCAAGAGACGATCCCGCAGGACTTCAAAGATGCATCCATCATACATCTTTATAAGCAAAAAGGAAGTAGACATGCTTGTGACAACCACAGAGGCATATCCCTGCTATCTATCGCAGGAAAGATCCTTGCCATAATCCTGCTCAACCGCCTCACAGTCCACCTTGACCAAGGACTCCTGCCTGAAAGTCAGTGTGGCTTCCGAAAAGAGCGAGGGACCATCGACATGGTGTTTGCTGCCAGGCAGCTGCAAGAGAAATGTCAGGAGAAGAACTTCAACCTGTTCTCCACCTATGTCGAACTGACCAAGGCTTTTGACACCGTTTACAGAGAGGGTATGTGGAAGATAATGGCCAAGTACGGTTGCCCAAGGAAATTCATCGTCTTGGTGAGACAATTCCACGAGGGCATGCAGGCCAGAGTCCAGGACATCGGAGAGTCACAAACGGGGTCAAGCAGGGCTGCGTCCTGGCACCAACACTATTTAGCCTCATGTTTTCCGCCATGCTGACAGAGGCCTTCAGAGACGAGGGTGTTGGTGTTAACCTGAGGTACCGCACAGATGGCAAACTGTTCAACCTTCGGAGGCTCCATACAAAAACCAAGGTTATGACAGACATCATCAGAGACCTCCTGTTTGCTGATGACTGTGCCCTCAATGCTGCCTCAGAAGCCGACATGCAACGCAGCGTTAACCTGTTCTCCAGCGCCTGCACAAACTTTGGTCTGACGATCAACACCAAGAAGACTGAAGTCCTCCATCAGCCTGCGCCTGGAAGGCCCTACGTTGAGCCCAACATCACTGTCAACGGCCAGAGACTCAACACAGTGCAACGGTTCTCATACCTAGGCAGCACACTGTCGCAAAATGTCACCATCGATGACGAAGTGAGCGTCAGAATTGCCAGAGCCAGCTCCACTTTTGGCAGGTTGTACCCAAATGTCTGGAACAGAAGAGGCATTACCATCCAGACCAAGCTGAAAGTGTACAGGGCGGTGGTGCTCCCCACACTGCTATATGCGTGTGAAACATGGACTGTGTATCAGCGCCATGCTAGGAAGCTTAACCACTTTCATTCAACAAGCCTCAGGAAGATCCTCGGCATAAAGTGGCAGGATAAAATACCAGACACAGTGATACTGACCAAGGCAGGTCTCCCCAGCATATTCACACTCCTGATGCAGTCCCAGCTTCGTTGGGCAGGGCACGTTGTCCGAATGCCAGACGAGAGACTGCCAAAGAGACTCTTCTATGGCGAGCTCCAGCATGGCCAGCGGTCCCACGGTGGGCAAAAGAAACGCTACAAAGACACACTGAAAGTCTCACTGAAAGCGTTTGCCATCAAACCCAGACACGTGGGAACTTGCTGCAATGGACCGTTCCACCTGGCGTTCTTCCATCCACGAAGGTGCCAAGTCATGCGAGGCAAACAGGATCACCTCCGCAGAAAAGAAGAGGCAAGCCCGAAAGGCCCGTGCTGTCAACCCTCCTGGAGATGTCCCACTCGTCCCTTGTCCCTTCTGTTCCCGAACCTTCCGTGCTAGGATCGGCCTCATCAGCCATCTGCGCACGCACAAACAAAGCCAGTCCCAGCAACCCTCGGATGACTAGAGTGGTCTTCGTCGAATCGATGGACGTACAACACACAACACATATTTACTTAAATATATGCGAAAAAATTATGTTGTCTCTCAATTTAATATCAATAAAGTGTGTGTAAGGTGTTCAAACATCTTTATAGTGTCACTGATCCCGAACAGCTCATAAGGGTACCGGACACAACTTTTGGTAAAAAAAAGTGGTGCTAAGAATTGTGCCTCACAATTTCTTTATATAAAATGTGCTTGGGTGACACAACTTAAAATATATGTATTAAAGCCGGGTTCAGTGAACAGGGGCAATTACCCCATTTGGGGTAAAAAGTGAATTCCTGGGGGTAAAACCGTCTCATTTGGGACATATAAATTTTGATTTTTTAATTAATTTTTTTTAAAGTCAAAATTCGTCTTGTGTATGTATATTTACAAAAGGCATGGTTTATTAATAATATTTTTGGCTTTTGCAAGAGAGAGTAATCACAAAAATTGAAGTTAACCACTGTATGATCCATGCGTTAAACTAAAATCAGTACCTTTGTCAGCTAAAGTTGTGAAAGACAGAGTTTCTAATTTGGCCGAAATTGTCCTGGAACAAGGACTTTCTTCTATAAATATGAGTAAATTCTTTGGTATTCAGCTTGATTAGACCACTGATGTCAGTAGTAATGCGCAGCTTATGGTATATGTTATATACGAAGGTTTACAAACAATTGAAGAGCAAATGTTGTTTTGGGCTCTACTCGAACGTCGATGTCGAGGCATGGATGTATTCAATAAAGTTAATAAATACTTTGAATAAAACAACCCCGTAAAAACAAAGTTTTTGACTATAAATCCCTTATATATGAGACATAACCATAAGTATTGATTAGGTTCAAAAGCGACAAACATTTACAGACTGACACCGAGTGATATCCCCTGGCTTTAAAACCGGGGGAAGGGACGGGAGGGGTGTGGACATCGACGGGTGGCGTCAACGCGTGAATTCAACTGGCACGTGAACGAAAAACAATAACAAACCGTGAATTCTAATTACATATGTTATAGAAAGATAAACTAAAAATGTATTAATTTAATTACAGTACGTTTGATCGATCTGAAATTTTGATACAATGCATTGTTAGGTAACTCGAGTCTATATGCCAAATTTCAGCTCGATGGAATAACGGGAAGTGGATCATTTTTTACTTTTGTTTTTCCGCCCGACGACGAACGACAGACAAGATTTCGAAGTTAATATAAGGGATTTAATCAAACAAACCCGTAAAAACAAAGTTTTTGACTATAAATCCCTTATATATGAGACATAACTAACAGTATTGATTATTTTCAAACGCGACACACATTTACAGACTGAATCTGTCTTAACTCAACTTTGCTTCATAACCCTGGGGGGGGAGGGGGAAAATGTCGCTGGACCAGCTCTGCGTGACACGTAAAATTTAAACAAAAGCACGCCGGTACATCGATGGGTTGAGTCAACGCGCGACTGAACAATCACGTGAAAAAAAACAATAACAGTGAAATTGAATTACTTACCTCGTATAGAGATAAACTAAAAATTCATTACTTTAATTACGGTACGTTCGATCGATCTGAAATTTTGATACGATGCATTATTAGGTGACACTGGTTATTGTGCCAAATTTCAGCTCGACGGCATCACGGGAACTGGGTCATTTTTGACTTTTGTTTTTCCGACCGCCCAAGACAGAGAGAGATGACGACAGACAGAGATGGCGGTGAAGTTAATATAAGGGATTTAAAAAGTTAATTTAAAATGGGAAAACTGTATTGCGGTGTCTGTTGATAGAGCTTTAGCTATGTTGTGTCGTGTGAGTGGTTTTTCGGCTTTTGCAAAAGAGAGGAATCCCAAAATAGAAAGTATCGTATGATCGTCAAGCTCTGCTTGTGAAATATTTGGAATCTGAACTGGAGGTCGTCATGAATGATTTATTCATATTGTAGATTTCATAAAAGGACATGCACTACAAACACGACTGTTTCTTGACTTGTGTAAAGGTGGTGAGGCTGAATATACAGACCTAATTTAACACAACAAGGTACGGTAACTTTCACGTGGCAATGCTTTGAACAGAGTGTAGGCTCTGACAGCTGAACTTCAAACATTTCTGGCTGGTCAAAAGCTTGCACTGGTGGATAAGTTTACGATCGATTTATTGCTGGTTTTCACATTTTTCATGTTTAGCTGATATTTTTGAGCATGTGAATGCGCTGAACAAAGAATTGCAGATAGAAAATGTCATTGTAATTACAGCCAGAGAAAGGATTGCAGCATTTGGATTAAAGATTTAATATTGGAAACAAAAAGGAGAAGGAAACAACTTAGAGGCTTTTTTCAAATTTGGCCATGCCTTGTGGATAATAACTTTTGACGATGTCAAGGATATAGTTATCAGGCATCTTACCAAGCTCAAAGAGCGGTTCACTGTTTACTTTCCAGTTATTGATTCGCATAAAATCAGTTGTGTTGTAGATCCATTTCGCTGTGCCATTGAGAATGTACCAGATGAGCCTCACGGGTTGGTAGAGGCACCTCTTGAGCTTTAGTCTAATACTGAGGCACGTATTTAATTTTCAAACAAAGCAGTTCTGACAGATTTTTGGATGTCAAATGCTACACATGAGGAGGCAATCAAGACGTTGCTGTCTTTTGCAAGAACGTTCCTTTGTAAATAAGGATTTTGCACTCTAGTGAACATGAAAACAAAGCAGCGAAATCGATTGGGCCCTAAATACAGCATCCAACTTGCCATGAAAATCAAAAAGCCCCAATTTTGATGGAATTGTGTCAAAAAGGAAAGAACATTATTTTTCGAAAATAAATAAATAAATAATTTTCTTTAAAGTGCGATAAGATTTAAAAGAAAAACATCTGTGTTTTATAATAAAAATTGATAACATTTATTTATATTAAATTTATAATTTATGTTATTTTTGTAAAGTCATATTGTTTTTATCGTGTTTTATTGCATCATGTCAGATTTATCATTATATCTAGAATGGCCAGGGCAGTTAAACATATAACAGTTAAAACAATCATATTATATTCGAATGTTAACTTGTATTATTGCATCATACGCAGAATCCTTTTCGGGTCATTTTCTGGAGACTTGTCAGGCTTCTAAAGCCCAACAGATGCGTTTTCGGCTGCGGCTTAGCCCTAGAACCATTCGGTCTTACAACGCTCTCAAAACATCTAAATGGTGTGGGCAGGACCTCGCGCCTTCGAGGGTAACGTCAACATACAATCTCATATTTTGTGGTTACGGGCAAAAAAGTTCGCCGAACCCTGTATTAAAGAAAGTTTCACCCAATGATCTTTAATATAGTATATTGGGCTGAAATGTAATTACGTAAATCCCCTTTCCGCGGTGGTATAGCGGTAGCGCGCTGGACTGCCGAAGCGAGGTAGAAGAGTGTCGCGGGTTCCATTCTCGGTGCTGGCATGGCCCCCGGGGCATTGTGTTGGCCACACAATCCCTTGCTCGTTAGTGGCGGCTAATTAAAACTTGTGAACGCTAGTTCAGTTGCCCCATAGTCCGACATGGACTGGAAAGGGTGTTATTTATTTATTTATATATATAGTAAAACTGAATTCATTTCAACTAATTTTCTTAACATTTAATTATCATCTGAGTAAAATTACTTAAGTCCATTCATTATCTCTTCCTCTCTCTCTCTCTCTCTCTATTAATATATATATATATATATATCAGTCTCGTTTAATAACGCTTTCATAACTGTTGCAGAATGCATTTATCTTTTTTAATGATTACTTTAGGGTTTAGAGTTAAAATTATGTTTAACCTTTGTATAAACATTGATCTAGGTCGAAATATTGCTCTAAAGCAGAATGCCACTCAGTCCAGCACTTATGAAGACTATGGTGCTGAAAAAGCCGTCGATGGTTCTACGGCACATGATTTTGAGAATAAGTCGTGCTCCCATTCGGGTGATTCGAGCCCTGTATATACCTGGACTCTGATGTTTAGCCACGAATACCTCGTGTCCAGATATCTCCTGTATAATAGAGACGGATATTATGGTATATTTATAAATAGAGTTTAAATTGTTTTAGTTGTAACACTTTTATAATTATTATTTTCAATACTGGAAAATTTAAATATTGAGAATATATTGTATTAATAATAGTTAAAAATGCGCTTACCAACTGCCTTTGTTAATTTATATGATACATAACAATGTTTGGTGTTTTTGTTTCTTTAAAAATATTAATACGTTTCATTAAAATGATCTATGAGGAAAAACAAATTGAAAAAAAAATTCCATGTGTAGTTGTGTAAGGCAAGAAGACTTCACTTTTCAAACCATCATAAGATATCGAGTGTTATAAAGTTACTTAATTTCACAAAGCAATGCAAAACTCCTTCATTCCTAAAAATAAACATAAACACAATAGTGTAAACTGATGGAAGTGCTCTTCTGGAAATTAAGAATATCATTGGCCTTGGTTATGAGTTACAACATAAAATTGATTTAACCTTTTTAGAACAGAGACAAATACTTTTAAATATGATAATACGTGCTGCATGTAATACATAATACGGTTATAAATCTTTTAATCTTTAACAAATAAAAGAGTATATTATGTGTTTATATATTTTTTAATTTAAAAAACAAATGTTTTAAGGATTAAGACTAAAAGGCTTCACACTGAAGAGCTACGCTGTCAACGGAACGCTAGTGTTTGACCACAAGGACAACTTCGAATCGTACCTAAAAATCTATTACGTTCTAAATTTGAAGTGGTGGCTAAATGGTGTAAATAAAATGTCAGTCAGTCAGGTCAATAGTTATGAGGTCTGGGGTATAGTTCTGACTTTATGTGAAGTTGAAGTCTTTGGAGGTAAGAAGAATGCCGCCTTTATTATTATTATTATTTTTTTAAATTTACGAATTCCAAAAATTGTTAATAGCGTTTGGGCTTACACCATATACACAAGCACTCAAGCACATAAACAAAGAATAAAACGATAAAAGTTTCTTTTACATTTGAAAAGAAACAGATTTTTGTTTATTTGTTTAGTAAATTGAGATGACATAGAACGATGAACCTATTAGATATCATCTAGATTTATACTGAGATAATGAAATAATCTAGTGATGTAATTAATATGTGTGCTGTTATCTTAGAATTTTGGAATTGCACCATAACTAAATTCTTTTTTTTAAATTCATAAAAACATTTATTTTTTTATAAACACCTCGCCTAAAACAAAAATCAAAATAGATTCTTCTCTTTAATTAATAGGTGCACCTCTAAATCTGACCGGAGATGAGTGGGTGGATTATAAACAAAAATTGCTATTGATGTAACATCATAATTTTACTCTCTATTTTTTTAAGTTTAAACAAATTCTTAACTGGTGAATTGATATGGAAGTTTTAGAATTGTAAAATAATCAATTTCTGTCTATAAATTAATGGCCAGTAAATTAACATATTCTTACAATGTCGTCGTTAGGCCTCTCAAATTATCTTATCTTTAAAAAATGTGACTCCACTATTTTATAATATTGATCTTACTGTAATCAATTACATGCACATATGTGACCTTACTTAAGATCGCAGCTATAGCTTGTCAACATTTTAACAAAACAACATTTTATGTTTATGGTTGATGTTACCATGGTATTATGAAGTACTTTCCAAAGTTCCCTCTAAGGTTCGTTGGTCCGTGTGCAAAGTATAAAAAGTATGTGCAATATTTGCTGCGCGGTAACTCTTAATTGCTGGGCGTCGTCGGTCAGGTATCTGCTCGGCCACGCAGCCGCGCAGCTTAGAGGGAACGTTATTGCTATCTATATAATAGAGGTGGGTGAACATTACCTCATTTTACAATTCGGTTAAAATCTGTTTTGCAAATTAAATAGGATTATTTTTTAACTATAAAGAAGATTATCTATAGCTTTTGAGTTGTACAGCATCTGATATTAAAACTTTAATTTTTGTTTTGTTTTAACCAAAGATGTATGTTTCTTTTTAAAAATATTTTTGTACAAGACATTGTTTCTTAATAAAATTGGAATTCTGATGGGATATTTTTTAGAGGAAAACACATTTGGGAAGATAGCCGACATACACAATACACTACAAAAAAAGTGGTCGCGGTGGTCGAGTGGCAGCTAAATCTCACGCCCCACAACTTGTGGGGCGAGCGCACTATTGACTTAGCTATCAAATCGTGCTTACATTATTTTTTTTTATAAAACAGTTAATTCATTAAGTGCATATAGACAATTTTAAACAAAAAAATATAGTTGATTTCAGTTATATTTATGTAGACTGTAGCTTTAAATAAAATTGACCGTCGTCTCAGACATCTTAATAAAAAATAATGTTTTTCATCAAAATTTATTGTAAACAAAACATTGTCTTCTTAAGAAGTGTGTTTAACTTTTCTGACAAAGCTAAAAAAAACAACAATAGAATGTCAAAATACTCATTCATCAATTTATTGCTACATATACTCATGTTATCAACTGGGTATATTCTGGCCTAGAAGAGTTTCAACTCCGGGGTATATTCTGAACCAGGCCTAGGCCAAAATCGTTCCGGGTATATTATGTTGAGGTGTTTAATTATACCTGTTACACTGGTAACTAGCGCTTGAATGGTGTAATGCAATAGATGTAAAACTGGAGATAATGTTAAACATTTCTTACAGATTGTCCCCCTGGGACATGGAATTTAGACTGCCGTCCTTGTCCTAACTGTGTCAATAATCGATGTCACAGGGACACCGGAGTGTGTCTGGGCGGATGTCTTGACAGTCGATACATCAACCCACCAATTTGTTACATTCGTGAGTAATCGTTTCATCTATCTGTTATAATTTTCAATTATTAGCTAAGTATTTTTAAAACACAATTGTGAGTAAAAGACCTAATTCACTGGTTATATTTGTGAGTCACCAGCCCAGATTTTTGTTATATTTGCCAGTAGTCATCTCATTAGCGTGTTAAAAATGTGAGTCAACGAATACAATACCTCGTCTCCTAAAGCCTTTCTGCATGAAGTTATTTATCCCAAATAATTTTACGGGAATTCCTAAAGAAAACTTGGGGGTAGTTTCAGTTAATTTTTAACGCAATTTACTTAGGAAAAATTGTGTTTATATATTTGAAATGTCTGGCCAGTCTTTTCGAGCTTTTAACAGCAACTCCTCCTGAACCATACCAGATAGAGGGTTCCTGTTTTTTGCAAATATGTTAAGGAGGTCCCAAGGATGTTTACGGGCCAACAAAAATACCGAAAATATTTACTGGATTTCCTGGAAAATCCCCAAAAATAAGTATTTTGTCAACCATAACATTTATCGGTTTGAAACAAATACCAAACGATACCTAATAACATTTAGAACAATGCTGGAGAAGGTATGTTTGAAAAATCTCTTTCCGTTCGACTCCCGTAATTTTAGAAGCATTTTGTATATAGCAATTGTTTTGTTTACTATTAGAATTATTTATTTGAAATGACTTTAATGTAATCTAGAATGCTTTGCCTTCAATGAAAAAAAGTGGGAAATTCTTTGTTGGAAATTGCGTTTAAATAATCATTCGAGTTTGTATTACTTGTTTATATTATTTCATTTGCAGCATGCCCTGGTGGTCTATGGGGACTTAGCTGTAATATGAAATGTAAAAATTGTCTGAGAAACACATGCAATAAATTTACTGGCCAATGTGATCATGGCTGTGCTGTCTATTCAGATTTTCTTAAATGTCCTGCTGGTAAGACGATTCTTTAGATTTAAAAAAAAATTAATTAAAACTTTATACTATTAAATTAAATTTTAGACATACTTGCAAATTGTTTTCGTCTCGACTCATCTTAATGGTTGTCAGGAGTATGAGAATCACTGTAGGGACTGCGTTGTCACATGAGACAGGATACAGCACAGGGGTCAAGAGACAGGGTGTGGCCGAGACAGTAGAGCCAGTTGTGAGTGCAGAGGCTCGCGATATCTGCTAGTGTAGGCTAGAATAAGAGAAGTCAGCGCTAAAGACTATATGTGGATATATAAATAAAGCCACTGTACTACTAGTGAGAGTCACATTTGTGTAGCATTATAAGAGATGCTAGATACGACCCGCGGCGTAGCATACGCCGCAGACGTGGTCATATATAGTCCAAAGAGCGGGAGGAAAAAACAGACACTAACAGCAGCACGACGAAATGAAAACAACGTGATTGAATGTCGCGGGGGACCACAGACGCATTGTTGGTATCGAAACATGCTCACCGTGGTTGTTGTCACCTGCCCCTCCACCCTGCACCATCTTCGCTTGTCAACTATAAATGTGATTGGTCGACCCTAGCGAGGGTCATTCATAATGCTTATTTCCACACGTCCGGTGGTTGTCCTAATTTATGATGATTTATATAAATGTATATCTTAATAAAGATCATGCTATACTGCACTGGAGTCATACTTGTCATTGAACGGCAGAGTGACTGAGTTGGCAGAGTAGACGCAATGCAGCGGTATACAGAGATGCAACACTCGTATTTACAGGATAACGTAATAAAGAGTCAATAACTCTAGCTCGATATTCTAAACTTACCCTTACTTCATTTTAAATGCAAAGCTGACTTTAACTGTTTCCCTATATTCAACGATACTCACCGATCCGAAGAAAGATAAATAAATACATGCTAAGATCTTTTTTTCTTTTTGGTTTGTTTTTAGAGAGTATTTAATCTTTGTCCCGCTGATTCTGCCAGGTCAACTCAAGGTCCTTATTTTGTGATTCCCTGAACTACACATCACCTTTATTACTATTTGAATTCAGAGTTATCTGAATTGAGATGTATCCTCACGGGTACATCAGCCCGTTAGTGTTCTCTACACAACTCGCTGTACAACTCCACATACTCTCTACACAACTCGCTGTACAACTCCACATACTCTCTACACAACTCGCTGTACAACAACTCCACATACTCTCTACACAACTCGCTGTACAACAACTCCACATACTCTCTACACAACTCGCTTTACAACAACTCCACATACTCTCTACACAACTCCCTGTACAACAACTCCACATACTCTCTACACAACTCCCTGTGCAGCAACTCCACATACTCTCTACACAACTCCCTGTGCAACAACTCCACATACTCTCTACACAACTCCCTGTGCAACAACTCAACATACTCTCTACACAACTCCCTGTACAACAACTCCACATACTCTCTACACAGCTCGCTGTACAACAACTCCACATACTCTTATTTCATAATCAAAAACCTCGGTCCGACGCAACTCGAAACTCAAGTCTCAACGACACTGACTCACTGCTGTAACAACTGGTCTCTCTGACCTCTAGGCATGTCCTCTCACCACACACTATTTCCTCCTCATGTGTTAACTGTTTTAAAATCGTTCTATTTTAGTGGAAGAAATTTCTATTCAGACATTCATCGTTCATTCTTTACTACCCTACACACCACTTGCAGTCTCATGCTTGAAAACTTCTGTCAGGTTTTGAGTCTATATTGTATTACGTTTTAGTCTCGGTCACAATGTGTCGAATCTTTGAGCAATCCAAATTTTAAGCAGGGTCAACGCTGTCATAGTGCATACAAACTTACTAGAAGGCCAGCTTTATCTATGATAATATCACGTCCTAACTCTGAATTTGTAAATACATGCCCTAGGTAACACCGAAGCTCGTTAACAATGATTTTTTTTGTAATCCTTTATATTAACTCGTGGTGATTGCCAGTGGCGTCACTAGGGGGGGGGCGGGAAGGGGGGGGCGGGCCGCACCGGGTGACACCCGTCAGGGGGTGACACCCGAGCCTAAAATTTTACTGTGTACGATTTTATGTCAGAAAACAAAAGATGACATTTTTTTAATCTAGAAAGAAACTAAGAAATACAATGAAATACGCTAAACGCGAAAATTCTTATTAAAAAAATATCAGTTAACGTGCAATAATAAAACAGTTATTACGAACGCGCCCCCGTAAAGAATAGTATTACGCGTTATTCCGTATTTTAAAAAAAATAATTCATGAGGTAACGAATTCTTTTCTCTATTTGAAATAACAAAATTATTGAAAAATATTTATGATTATTATTTCAACCTACAACTTTCGTTTGCGAATTTTTCAAATGGCGAAGTTTTCAATCCAGTCAATAAAGCTGAGTAAGCTTACAAGTTACTTTTCAATGCTCATTAGAGAGAGCATATTCAGCCTTTTTCGTCCCATGCAAATTATAACTGATTATATATGCTTTTCAACTTTGAAAAGGATCGCTCTCAGTTGCAGTTTGATGTCATCATTGAAAGATAGATGCGAAGTGCGATGTGTACATTTGTAAAGGACTGTGTGAAATATAGCTCATTCAAAAGCAGCAAAATTTTTAGCTCTGTGCAAGTTTTTTGAGTTTCGCTTTGTGCTATTTCCTTTTCCTTACCATGAGCCTGGGGCTGGACAATAACTTTTTTAAGAGTTCTGAAAATTGGACTAATTCTGAAGGTAAGCAGTCTTCGAAATCACTCATGAACCTACATGTGGAAGAAAATCAGAAGCCCCGAGCCTAGTGCCCTTTATGGGTCTTCCCGAAGACCCCCTTAGCCATCTGGCCACCAAAGGGATGTAACAGCTGAGGACGCCCCCCCCCCAAAAAAAAAGCGGTCGCTTCTGAAGCGGCCACCTGGGCATCCAGGACATACAGTTGAAGATGCCTCCCACTAAGTTGCCCTCACAAGGAGGTGGTGGAATTTCCTACTACGACGGCTACCACTTTGGCGACATCCCGGCAAAGCACACGGGTCTCCATGGTTAGGACCGCCGCAGACCAGGGGATCATCAAAGACCTACCTACGTGCAACCCTAACTGGAAGGTTTCCTCAGAGCTGGTGTCCAATTCGTTCTTCGCGGCACTTTTTGGTAATCCGTACTGGCGCTCTTGGCACTAAACCGGCACCGCTCGATGGCGTTGCTAGTAAATTGAGGGAGACGTAACGGTTGTTTAGGATTTACCCAACCCCTTCATCGAAATCACTTGAATGTTCTTCCATTAACTTGGCTGCTGTCCATCGGGTGGCGAAAGTGCTGAGCTCAGTTAGGTTTGTAAGAAAGCCAAATTTCTCATGGATGTATTTATATGCACCTAACCAATGTTGTAAGGCTTAAGAAAGTTTGTCAATGATTACCAGAAATACCTCAATCTTGAATTTTTTTTCCCGAGGAGAATACTGTTTTGTTGATGTCATTTATCAAACTGACGCTTTCTTTTTTGTTTGATAGTATTGAAGATTGTTTACACTGTTTTTACCACGGACTTTTCCTTTCTTTTGTCTTCATAGGAATAAAATTAAGAATGCTATTTTTTAACAAACTCAATGAGAGACTTCCTTTCTAAAATTGTTTCCCAAATTTCAAGTAAAATAGCGACTTTCAGTTGTTCAATTTCCTTTAGCAATCCTTCTTCTTCAAGTCGGCAGTCACGTGGCTGATTTTCATTCGTGCTTATTTTCTTCCAGTGCTGCGATATTCTCATGGTATGAGCTATTAACAGACCTTACAGCATAATGTCAGGCTGACCATCTTGTGTCAGACAAGGCTCTGTTAGCATGTATCAATTTCATATGTTTTTGAAGTACCTGTGAACGATGAGTAGATGCAACAAGTCGGGTATAAAGATTTTGCAGAAGACAAAAAAATCTGACCGCAGTAGGACAACCTGCTGCTCTTTTCCCAACCAAATTAAAGGAATGAGCTGTGCACGGCACATAATGAGCTACAATGGACTTCTCACAAAGAATAGCCTGCTTTCGGTTATACTTCCTACTCATTTGCAGCATTGCCATATGACTATCCAAGGCATTTTCAGGGATTCGTACAAACATAATGGCCTGCATCTTTATTATACACTATAAGTCATAAAAAGTTTTGGGGGCCCTTAAATTATTGGGGGCTTTAGCCCGTTCAGAACCCCCCTTCCTTTTAATCCGCCATAGGGGGGTCCACGCATCTGTGACGATGTGGTATGAGGAGGGGGGTGTTTAAGAAATGTGACGTTACATAAAAAACGCGAAACTTTATATAAAAGTTCCACTTAAATATTTGATTGTTTACCATTTATTTAATTACGTTTTCAATGACTTCACGCGTGTTACGATATTACGGTGCAGACTTACCCTAAATACATATTTAAATGACAAAAAATAATTTGCAACATGCTAATTTTTATTGAGAAAATACGGCTTGGGGAGGGGTGTCAAAGCTTTGTGACGTCATATCGTAAAAAAGGGACGGGGTCTATATTTTTGTGACAAAGTATGACGCTGGGGGAGGGTGGGGGTAAAAATCGGCAACCTCGCGTGACGTCATTTATGGACGACCCCTTCAGTCGTGAAGGGGTAACACCATGAGCTACCGCCCCGGGTGACACCAACCCTAGTGACGCCTCTGGTGATTGCTTGCGTGCCGAAAAAACTTTGGATCGATTTTTAACCCATTTCCCCGTATGCTGGCAAGCTGAAATTTTGCAGGGAGACTCGTGCCGATAATAAAAATGATGTATCAAACTTTCAGTTGGATCGAATGTACTGTAATTAAATTCATGAATTATTAGATTATCTTTATTTATCTCTATGAAACATGTTAATTTTTGTGCTTGAGTGTCGCGGTGCGTATTATATTGAACAACCTTTCCTTTCGCACGGTAACGTGCGTATTATATTGACAATACGTTTTAAAAAAATATATTGCCGATCGGTGCGTATTATATTAAACATGTTTTACGAGACATAACTAAAATTGTGTATTTTTGGATTGTCTTGCGCTGTTTATTATAATGAACATACTTTTAGTTATTTCTCGTATATAAAGGATTTATAGTAAAAAAACGTGTTTTTTACGGAGTTTTTTTGTATTATAGCTATAATTGTATTTGTAAAAATATTAATGTCATTTTTTAGAAACGATAAATTTATTATTATGCATCCAATATAACTTTTTAAGATTTACTAATGTTTTTTTTCAGATGGAATAGTATCCTTTAATACTTTAAAATCAAATAAAGGAAAACAATCGGGTTTTGTCTTTGAGAGTTCATCAACTAATTCCATTTTAATCATCTTACTGAAGCCTCGCACCATCGACGAAATATTTGTGTATGTTTGTAAGTATATCGCAAAAGATCTAACACTAATAAGAAGTTGTGTACTTACATTTTAATGAATTTCTGTAAATTCCTATGTCACGAAAAAAACACACCTTCTTTTGCTAAAATTAGACGGGTATTTTGTGACGAAATTCGGAAATAAGTATGATTCGTTTGTTTGTTGTTGTTTTTTTAAAGAAGTTAAACGAAATAATATCAGAAAAGATAAAGTACAAGATACTAAAAAAGATTGTGTGATCAAAGTAATAAATTACAGCGAAGATAGCGAAGTCAATAGTGCGCTCGCCTCACAAGCTGAAGGGCGTGGGATCGAGCCCACGTTAAAGCCACTATAAAAATGTTGATGAATGACTAGCGGTAAGAAAGTCATCCGCTGACCTGGAGAGGGATAGATGCCGCCATGGTCTACCAAGCCCGAGAATGTTCTAATGGAAACATTAGAATCACCTACGACCACAAAAGAGGTTATGTGACTTTTAAAAAAAAATTTTTTTAATAATATAAACAAAATGGAATAATACACAAATCGTCTTTTTGGCTCATGCTTTCATCAGTACTAGTACATTAATACTAATATTTTAATTAACTTTTTTATTATATTATTCAAAACTATATTATGGATTTTAAAAAAAAACTCACAGAAAATAGAAGAAGGTTTGACACCATTATTTAATAAATAAATAATTTGTGTTAATGAATGCGTTTTTGTAAAGATCAGTCAAAACTTCATTGGTTTATTTTATATAAATGATTTCATTTTATAGACATCAATTAACTTCACGTGTATTTAAGATATAACAAATAACTTCATGCGTTTATTGAAGAAATCACAAATAACTTTACGCGTTTACTTAAGACATCACAAATAACAAGGAATTTATTTAAGAGATAAATAATAGCATAAATAATAGTGACGGCAATTAAACAAACGACATTAGACTGGAATTTTGTTAATATGCACTTTTTCAATAAGTAAGAGTGATACTTTCTTATTTAAGGGGGGATATGACAGTATTTTGACCACTCAACTGAAAAATTACATGTTTTGGGGTTTTGTCATAATTGACTACCTAAGCTATTTTAGAACATGTTCCCAAAAATATTTTTTGGTTTTATATTTTAAAAGTTGCAAAAAAAATATTTTTTAAGTCACTGTTTGCGTTTTTCAATGATTTTAATAGCATTTTACTGTTTATAATGCCATTTTTCCAGCCATAACAACTTATATCAAACTTTTCATTTCCATATAGTGTTTGGTATCATTTTAAAGGATTTTTTATATGAGTGTTGATATAGTCCAATATCAACTACCTCTTTACTACTAGATATACAAAAATAAAAATATTTACGAATGAAACAAATGCAACAGAAAAGTTGTCAGTCTAAAATCATCACACGAAGGGCAAGGGTCATAGTCAAAAAGGACTAGTGGCTAGTGGTGATCAAGCTTTACTCTAGTGCCTCTTTACAGCCAATACCTGGCACCATTTTATAGCCATATCCAAGCATCACCTTGCAGCCATCTCCTAGCACTGATTGGCAGCAATCGCCTGGCACCACTTCGCTGCCATCACCTGGCATCACTTCGCTGCCATCGCCTAGCACCACTTCGCTGCCATCGCCTGGCACCACTTCACAGCCATTGCCTGGCACCACTTCCAAGCAAATGCCTGTCACCTTATCACAGCCATCACCTGGAACCTATTCACAGCAATTTTATGGCACCATTTTACAGCCATCTACTATCACAATCTCAAAACCCACTCATACTTGGTGCTTAGTAGATGTAGCAAATAAACAATATGAAGATACCATGTATCCACTTTGCTTCAATGACAATTTTTTGAAATGATAAACTGGGTTTTTTAAAACGTTTTTATTAAGTTTAAGGGCTAAACTATATTCTCAAAAAATTTCACTCTTTTATCTCTCACGCATTTGTGTTTTTTTTCGTTATACTAACTTTAAAAGTCTTTTTCTCAAAACTGCGTTTTCATACTTTTTGTTCCACGCAAAATGAAATTTCTCAAAAACTACTATATCAATTCATTTCATACTTTCAGGGTTTGTTCTTTATTCATATTGTAAAAATTCTGAGTATGCATTTTTAATTATCTTCAGTATTTTTTATTTTAATAAGATTTTTATAACTTGACACCCTTAAATTTTCATGTTTTTTCAACTATTTTCACTGAAAAATTTATATTTTAAAATCTAATAAAAATTTCTTAATTCTAATACTCACAAATATCAATAAGATGTATATCAACCTAAAATTTAAGTTTCAAATCATTATGTTCATTATTTTTTTTTAAATATCATTTTTAATTTTGACCTTTTTTGTCCTTTTTATGTCCTCTTTTTGTCCTCCCTGTCCTTGTTTATTGCAAAATATTTTTTTCACATTTTTTGGTCACTTACTAGCTATATGAAACAATATAAACACATAAAAATGTAAGTATTTTGATGTTCTAGTTTTTTTCCTTCATAAGGTGTCATATCCCCCCTTAATTAGCAAACCTTTCCTAAGGCAGTGTACAGAACTGCTGATAAGTATTACGTACATGTACAATTATATTTTAAATATTTCTATTGTGTTTATATAGCTGACAACGATTCAAGTTCCTACAATTTTACCCTGACCTCGTATGGAGACCAGGATAGAATGTTATATACCTACAACTTTTCAAATAAATTTAACGTCATACATGTCCCTGTAAATGGTGAACTCGTTTTAAAGGTTTTGCTGAAATTTACATCGGGATCACTTGCAATTTACGATATAGAACTTATTCAAGGTAATTTTATTAACAACAAGTAACAGATAAGCCTGAAATATTTGTATCATCTAAACAACTATGTTTCATATCAATTGTAAGTCAAGTGATAACATGTATACATTTCGAACAAATAAATTGAATAGAAGTCAATTTTATGTGTAGTTATGAAACTATTTTTAAATTCGAATTAATACTAAAAAGGCAAGATATTTATTATAGAAAAATAAATCTCACATTTGTTTTCTCAGAAAAGAAAGGTAATTTAACATGCACATTCAAGCTTGTTGGTTTCTACCACAATGTTAATAAGAGTAAGAGATAAAAGGTAGTCTATGTGCTAAAACTTTAAAATATATTCTCTTTCTCATAATGTTTTAACTAATGTATATGGATTTTTTATTTCTTAAAATTAACACGTAGGGTGTTTAATTTAAATTGCAGCTTTACATCTCAATCTCGCGTGCTATGAAACGTGCATTGATTCGTACATGTGTGCATTTGATGATTTTTGTTTTCAATGTAATCAAGAATCTAATTCGTTGATTTGTCTGGAAGGTAAATTAACTATAAATGAAATGTTTATTAATAATTTAAATTCATTATTATGATGAGAATCTAAAAATTATCATGCTCGAAAATTTGACTGGTGCTGTGAAGCATCTGTGTGTCCTATGTATGAACAAAGATTAATAGATATAGAAATTAGACAATTCATTGTGATTGTAAATAAAATAACGAAATAAAAGCAAATGACATTATTTTAAATATTATATCAGATTAAAGCATTACAACTAAAACATACTTTTTTTTTAAATATAGAGAGACAAATGTTTGTTAAGTTATTTTTCATATCAGAGATTTTGTTTATATCATAGGTAAATAAAACCTTTAAGAGACTCCGACAAGACTATAAGAGCAATAAATTTATGATAAGGCTAAGGTAAATGTTAATATTTTAAAATCATTCTTGCGTTAATTTTTAAATTATGACAATCAGGAGTAATATTTTCGTTATTTTTTTTTCTTTAGTTGAAATCAACACTACGAAAAAGGGGAACGATGATTTTATTTGTCATTGTCACGATATGAACTGTGACAGTTTGGGTGAATGTACAAACGGCTCAACCTGTACAACTGGCTGGTTTGGTTCCACATGTCAATACCGTAAGAGACATTTGTTGCAGCTAAAATATGAATCATTATAAATTAATTGGGGAACAAATAGGTAATGGGAAATATATAGAAATAAAGTTTTAAGAAGAAAGAAAAATTGCGTGAAAGGCATCACTCTTTTGCAACTGCATTCTCTTTATAATAAAATATTAATTTTATTATTATTTTACGTTGATTTTTAGGAAATCTTCTTTAAAAAAAATAATCTTAAAAAAACAAAAAAACCCATGAAGTTAACGATGGCAACAATATTTTTTATAGTAGGTCATTTCTAAAACCGGAAAACGTCATAAATCGTTGTGTTATTTCATCTTTTTAGACTACATTTTAGTAGAACAATGTTTCTAATCATAAATACGGAAGAATAAATAAGTTCTTAAAATTATTAGCTTAGTAAAATTACGTAAAAATTACGAAACTGTTTTTTTTTCTGGTTCAAGTCCAATAAGCTGTCTTAAATTTATAAAATAATTAATAAATATATGATATGATACTTCCTTCTCAATATACTTACTTTTACATATAAAATTTTACTAAAATTCTCCACATAAAAAACTGGCTATTTCTATTAATAGATTATCTGTTTGAAATGACAAGCCCTCTATTGCGTTTACGTATAAGTACACAGATGTATGGTCATCTTTTTTTTAAAATTCCCCTTTATTTATATACCTAAATTCCAAAGGTGAATGAATTAATATGTACACCAGTTACGTTATTCCGTCTATGCCAGCAAACTAATGGTCACCAATGAATAAAGGAATAATTATATTGGTAAAATATTTGCATTCACAGGTGATGTTTCCAGCCGATCCTATTTGAGTATTGGAAATTTAAACGACAACAATGAAACAACGTGCACGGAAACTCTTCAAAGAACATTGGATGCAATACTTAGCGAACTAGTTTTGTATTCGTTCTCTAGATTAGTGTTTGAAGAGACAGGTAACACCAATACATAATTTTATATATTAAATAAGGGTGTGTGGAAAAAATTGTTGGTATATATATTATTTGTTGTAAATGAATTCTGAGCAAAATTTGTATAGCTCGAGATTGCTACTATTTTTTTTTAAAGTTAACGAAAAAAAAACATATAATTCACATTTAATTTCCTACATTGTTTTTATTTCCATATTTTTTTTAATTGAAATGATATTTCCATGTTTAAATGAAGATAGTATGCCCGTAAAGGCTAAATAATATATTTTGTTTATAATAAATTGTTTAGCTTACGTCTTGATTACATCCCTGTCGTTTGTCGGCATGAAAGACGGAGAGAGACGAAGATTTCCATGCGACAATTTGAGACAAGTCAACACCACCGATACAGTAGTTGACATTTTTTGCAGTAATGAAGACGTCGTAGACGAAATGATAATCACGTGGGAAGGAATGGGGGCGGTGTGCTCATTTTACGTCAGTGGTGGTAGGCATCCAATAACAGTCTCACTAAAAAATCAATCCATAGCGCATTGTGTCTAAGGCAAAAGAATTTATCTGAATTACATTTTTTAAAACAAAAATTACATTTTTTAAAACAATTTTTTACTTCTCTGTGACTAACGGTTTTGAATTATAGAACTCTGCTCTAGTAATTAAATATGAACAAAATACGAAAAAACATGAGCTTAACGTAGTTAAAGTATCTGTGTAGTTAAAACATGTCAAATATCCAAATCGATCTTCTTTGTTAATAGGTATAAAAAGTTATGCATAATTTGTTATCATTGATAATGTATTTATGCTTAAAATTTTCTTAGAAAAAGTACCTGAAAATAATAATTTTATCATTTTTATGAAGTTACGCATATTATTTTTTTTTATAAATAAGTAAACTATAATTGTATTATCATTAACATGTAGTTATGAACAAATATTACATGCAAAAAATGAGGTAAAACATGCAATAATGGTTTAGTAAAAATAGAAAGATCCCTTCTTACGTTTTGTTCCATAGACATATCCAAATGTTGAAATAAAGATTATTGTTTCGTGGGGGCTGATTAAGGTAAATAGTAAATTGGACTTTTGAAAGAAGATTTAGAGTTGGAAGACAAATTTCACGCAAAGGTGTGATAGAGTTTATTTGAGAAATGCTGGCCAGGTAAAATTATATCGTTGTTGGGATTAACAATTATTTAGTTCATTTGACAAAGGGACAATGGTCGCAATGTTGAATCAAAACCACCATGTTCTGTGTGTGTCATGTGTATAATAAAAAAACAGATTACTAGATACTTTTTATGTTCTTTTATGTAAGAGCATACAGTTTCAAATCTATTACATTTCATGTTGGGTCTTTGAGTTAAAAGTGGTGATCGCTACTGTAATGTTGATAAAAGGGTGAGCGTACAGCTTACGAGGATATCAACAGTGGTGATGACTACTGTAATGTTGATAAAAGGGTGAGCGTACAGCTTACGAGGATATCAACAGTGGTGATGACTACTGTAATGTTGATAAAAGGGTGAGCGTACAGCTGACGGGGATATCACCAACTGTTTCTATTTTAAATAGAAAGAGTCGAAATCTAGTAGGAATTCAAATAACATAATTTAGAATTAATAGTTTGTATTACTCGTTTGTTATTTTCATGAGGATAAGATTGTTAATTATCAATTTATTATTATTATAATTATTATCTTATCTTATCTTATCTGTTTACAGACGCTCCTTCTATACAGAAGATTATTGCGTCCTACGCTTATCTATGGTTTGTGTTTAGTCCTGCATTTTTATTAGAGATTTAAATGTTGATAAAGTGTTGGTTTTCCTGGATTCTTCAGGCAACCCATTCCACGCCCTAATTCCGGACGGGAAGAAGGAATACTTGTATGTGTTTGTTCTTGCATACGGAATAAGAAAGGTGTTTTTATCCTTATGTCTATCTGAGGGTTGTATTAAGTTATCTTTGTGTTGTATTTCTAAATTAGAATTAATTGCTTTATGTATGATTACTACTTTGCTCTTGGTTCTTCTATCCTCTAGTGTTTCAAGGTTTAATGATTTAACTAATGGTGTTACTCTTGTCAGTTTCGAATATTCTCCAGTAATGAATCTGGCAGCTCTTTTTTGAATTTGTTCTAGTTTATCAATGTTTTCTTTGGTGGATGGGTCCCATACAGAAGATGCATATTCTAGTGCAGGTCTCTATTATTAATTGATAACGTACTTTTATTGTTCATATTTTGTTTTAAATAACAGTAACTATTTGTGCATTTTTTTACAAGGCCGAATTGCCTACCCCAAACTGGTTCTTAATGTACCGACAAAACAAATTCTTTTGTTTTGCGAAATCTAAATGACACTATCTCTCTGAAGATTTGACAGTACTTTTTAAGGCATTACGATGGATTCAACTTTCAATTAAATTATAGCTACAGTTCCATCGACTAATTATCTGACTACAATAAAAACTAAAATTTTTAGTTGTTGTTGTTTTTGTTATCTTACAAAAACACAAATCACAAATCGCAAAAAAATTTCTTGTACCTATCCCAAAGAAATATCTATGTCTAAGGAATTGAACATTTTTGGAAAAAAAAATTTTAACCAAAAAATATGTTTAAAAAGGTTGAATTACTTTTCCTTACAATTTGTCATTGAATATCTTCTATCAGGTCAAAATTTAGCGCCACGTTCTTCGATCATCCTGCCTCGATTTAGTTCCAGCCAAAGATTGTTTGGAAGCAACTTGATGCGTTTAATAGATGAAGAAACAAATCATACACAATGTTTTAATCTTTCAAGCTCTGATATCAAAACAATTTATTTTGATTTACCCAATCGATTATTTATTTCTAGTGTACTAATATACCTGGGTAGGTAATGTGGAAGTGTGTTATGTTTACTATTGTATACATGAGCATGGCCTTTTTAATAACTAGATATTAACAATTACCAAAATTTGTATGTAAAGACATGACTAGAGCAAATAATTAAAATATAATTTAGCCTTTACTTTTTTTTTCAAAAATAATAGATAAATAGACAAACAGAAAACAACTGATACATATGCAGATAAACAATAAGACAGATACATATACAAACAGACAGACTGATTGAGTGGATGAATGGATAGTTGAGTAGATAGATATAGATTTAGATATAGATATGTGTTTGTTTACAAAGATGCATATCTTACTGACTTTTTTTTCGGTTTCCATGAAAGACCAGAAGAAAACAGATACTTTCGTTATAACTCTTCAACTTCTGGACGCGCGGGAGATGATCCTGTATGAAAATAAAACTCTTGTATCAACGTCTGTTATACGTGTGGCGTTTGACAAACGTTTACCAGCTGCAAGAGTTGTTTTAACTGTGCACTCAGGCTGGCTTAAAATATGTGAGGTTGAGATCTATGGAGGTAAGTTGGAGTCCCAATATGAGGCATGAATTTACCTGACTGCTACAGTCTAATATTTTCTTCTTTTTCCACTTATGTTACTTACTTTCAGCAAATTATTTACAATCAATTTTTATTTATATATTTTAAATGGAGTTTGCTTAAGTTCATAAGGATTGCGCCATTTTTGGGGTTGTGACGCAAGATAATAATTATACATGCATCGCTAAGGTACCATCCTCAGCACAAAACATATTAGACAGGAGAAATAACTCAATAAAACGAAAAATGTCAATTGCTTGTTTTTGTTCTTTCCCTTGAGATGTTAAGTTTAATGACGTCATACATTTTAATTTTTGGCTTTAATCGAAATTAACGATTAATTAATGAAATTAATCGTTAATTTTTCCAAAGTAAACTATTAAATTTAAATTAATCGTTACCAGCCCTAGGTTAAATAGATGACCACCCAACACAGGGTTGCATAGGCAGTAGGCATTGTGGTTAGCTCCAGGGCGACAGGGAGTTCTGACATGGTAGACTTGTTTCTACTTAACAGAAAGATTGGTGAAAGGAAAACAGAGCATGTCTTTAATTAATCAGCATTTATAACTTTTTTTTCAATTTTTTTTTCTATTTGAAAAGTACGAATATGTAAGGAACAAATATTGATGTGTTTTAAATAGTATTGGAGGTGAATAGCTGTTAAGATTTTAAAATTTCTGGGTGAATCTCATCGGCTGATTCGATGCCCCACAGAGGCAAAATATAATATGTGTGATTGAACTTGACCCCTCAAAACGGCCTCTGTGAAAAAGGCCCCAGTCAAATGGGCCCCGGCCAAAACGGCCCCTTTCAAAACGGCCCAAGACAAATCGGCCCTGGTCTAAACGGCCGTTCACAAAACCATCATTAACATAAAAACGTCTGTTTGTTTTTAATTGTTATGTGTTTTTGTACTTCATTTTCTTATTTTTATTGCGTATTTGTCATTAGTTATTTATTGTCTTCTAAAAGAAGATTTCTATGTCGGAAATAAGTCATATGCTCCACTTCTTTTAGAGAATACATTATGTACAAAATTATTTCCATCCACACTTCCAGCTATTTTTTTAATGCATATTCAAAAGTTAATTTTCTTTAAAATAGTGACAACTGGTTTGATTGCCCGTTAGGCTTTTTGGAAAGGAGTCAGTAACAGGCTTGATAAATGTATTACTCTATTTATAATGAATTCTTACTTTGAATAACTACACGATTACTGAAGACAAGTTTGCATTTAAGAGCATTAAAATAACCCATGAAAGCTTTTCGATTTCGTTTATTTTAAAAAATTGTTTAACGTTTAGGAAGGTTGATAAAATATACACAGTAAAGTAAGTTGAAAATGTTTCATTAACATGTTAAGTAATATGCAATGTTGTTGTTTTTTGTGTGTTTTTTTCTTCAAAAATCTGTTTGAATAGATTGTGTTGTGCCTTATTATAATCTGCATTGCAATCAGACGTGTGTGACGGCATGCAATAATAGCAAGTGTAACTATGAGGGTACTTGCTACCAGTGTTCACAGGGAAAACATGGAGCCCTATGTGAAGGTATTAATAAATGTTATGTTACAAAAACTATGCTTTGCATTGTAAATATCATGATTTATTGAAATATGCAAAAATGTATATATATATATATGTATATATATATATATATATATATATATATATATATATATATATATATGTAATATATATACAACATTTTAACTAAATTTCATCGTTTAATCTATAATGACAATGCTTTTTACAAATTCTCTGTTAATTTATAACAATAGGAAGAGCAGGTTTAATTATTGAGTTGAAATGTGTGTATATATTTGTTTAACTTACGAACCATTACGTAATTAAATCATCTGAAACCACATATATTTATTAATGAAAGTCAATTTTTCAAAAATAAATGAGTAACTTTTAAATCTATTTTATTTTTATTATGCGTAATGCAAAAATCTTTAAAGTATAAACTATTTTGTTAGGTCTTTGCATTCATGTCTATTTATGTATACATCAATTCATTCATTCTTTCATTCATCCATCTATAAATCTAATTTCAGAAATTTCAAATAGTAAGTAAATCTAGTTCAATATATACATAAGATCTAGATTATAAAGATTTGGGAATAAGTAAATACGGTGGACACCTTCACTCGCATACACACACAACGAAACGCACACAGATATTATATTAGTACTAAAGTCTAAAGGCAAAAGCAAAGATTTGCATTTACATTTTTGTAAAAAAAATTCTAAAAAATTCAAGCTGGGCATAAGTGTGACCTGCCGTTTCACTGTATAGTTTTAATACACATTAATATATATTAATCTTAAATTTAATTTTCGAAACATAAAAAGTATGCAAAATTTATTAAAAGCTACTGTTATTCCAATAAAATTAAGATGTATTCATATTTTAGAGTTTCAGAAGGATGCTTCAATGGTATGCAATTGTGAAAATAAATCATGCAGTGAGAACGGTTCTTGTATCCCAGCATCCACTTGTAAAAAAGGCTGGTTTGCCCTGGCATGTCAATATTGTAAGACAAATTAAATACAAACAAGTACAATTCTAAGTAATTATTATAAAGTAAACAACAATAATATGGCGAAAATGTTTCCAAAATAATTTGCTTGTTTTTTTTTAATGTACAGTTTTACTGTAAAATTTCTATTTTAATTTTCTGCATTATTATTTTTTAATTGTTAAGCAAAACAAATACTGATTGAAAGAAGTGGAAATATATTTTATTTCTTAAATGTATTTTTTAAACATTTAATATAATATTGTAATCAAACAATCCAAATTTAAAAAGAAAAAAAATAATTTTTGCAAAATATTTTTTCTTAGATGATTTAGCTTCATTAGCAAAGTCAGACAATGATGTATGGGTTGACAACAACCCTAAAACATGTTCTATGCCCGCAATAAAAGAAGCCACAATTCACCTTGCTCAGCCCATAATTTTTGTGTGGATCCGTGTTGTATTCAGCGAATATGGTAATAGAAGTATATTAATAACTCATCAATGATTTATTTTTAAACTGCTAGAAAAAATTATCATTCTATATTTCTTTTTTTTTCTTCTATTTTTTAACATCTTTATTTTAATAAAATTGTAGATATTTTATTAATTAAAAATAATAATTATTAGTGTAAATGTCAACGTCCTGCATTTGCATATTATGTTGTTTAATATAACAACTAGCAAACCCATCGTGCGTTGCAACGATCTCAGTAAAAATGAATAATTTTTTTTTAAAAACACCAGTGGTATGTTTAAAAACAATTATGCCTGAAGCATTCGCGTGTAAAAAAGTCCAAGTTTCATAGCAAATGGATAAATAAATTATTATTTAAAAGGCATACAAAAGAAGAAACGATATTAAGGGCCCCAGCCCCAAAATGAGTGACAATTTAATATTTATTGCCATTGTACTCAAGCTATATTTCTCAATATCGTGTAGAATTGAATAGGGAATACAATTATTAACGTTCAGTAAAAAATATATTCGGGGCCCCCCGCTCCGAGGGAATGGACATTAGGAGTTCAGTGCCCTATAATAATTTAATATAGGCTCTCAAGTTTGTATATACTACAAAATTTTGTCAAAATCCAGTTATTTTCTCATTATCTAACGCTTAAACTAATTTTTATATAGCTAATATTGGGGGAAAATGACATTAAGGGGCCCCCGGGCCCATTCAGTGCCAGATTTCAATTTCAAAAACATTTTCATTTAATTCAGTTTCATCATCGATATATTTCTCAAGATCGTTAAAAAGTGAATGGGAAAAATATCTTAAACATATACGAAAAAAAGACATTTGGGGCCCCCGGCCCCGAAGAAATTGACATTAGAAGCTCAGTGCCCTTAAGTATTTTAATATGGGCTACCAAGTTTTTGTATACAAATTTTGGTTAAGATCCATTCACTTACTCAGTAGCTAACGCATAAACTAATTTTGTATAATGCTGAAATCAGCAAAAAAACAACATGAAGGGCGCCAGGGCCAATTCAGGGCAAGATATAAGCTAAAATAAACTGTTCATTTCATTGTGGCTAATAATGCATACATTTATCATTACTGTCAAGATCTTTAATTATTAAAACGGGGAATAAAATCTTAAACGTTTAAGAAAAAAGGTATTTTGGGCCCCCTGTCCCGAAGGAGTGGCCATTAGGAGTTAATTGTCCTGTAGTATTTTAATATTGGCTATCAAGTTTTTATATACAAAGTTTGGTTACGATCCATCAATTTACCAAGTAGCTAGCCCTTAAACTAATTTTTATATAACTCATATAAGCAAAAAATGACATTATGGGCCTTCGGCACCTCATGAGTGTTAAATTGAGACACAAAAGGTGCCAGTTTCCATCCTGGGAGCGTACTCAACAGTCTCAAAATTTTACATGATGATCGAATCAGCTATAACGGACAAGCACACACACACACACACACAGACATACTTTCATCTTATCTTATCTTATCTGTTACAGACGCTCCTTCTATACAGAATATTATTGCGTCCTACGCTTATCTATGGTTTGTGTTTAGTCCTGCATTTTTATTAGAGATTTAAATGTCGATAAAGTGCTGGTTTTCCTGGTTTCTTCAGGCAACCCATTCCATGCCAAATTCCGACGGGAAGAACGAAAATTTGTGTGTTTGTTCTTGCATACGGAATAAGAAAGGTGTTTTTATCCTTATGTCTATCTGAGGGTTGTATTAAGTTATCTTTGTGTTGTATTTCCAAATTATAATTAATTGCTTTATGTATGATTACTACTTTACACTTGGTTCTTCTATCCTCTAGTGTTTCAAGGTTTAATGATTTTACTTATGGTGTTATTCTTGTCCGTTTTTAATATTCTCCAGTAATGAATCTGGCAGCTCTTTTTTGGATTTGTTCTATTTTATCAATTTTTTCTTGGGTGGATGGGTCCCATACAGAAGATGCATATTCTAATACATGTCTCTCTAAAGTGATGTATACTATATATATAGCATTTTAGTTTTATATCTCTATTACATTTGTAAAAGTTTCTACTTGTAAAGACTACGTTTTTTTTAAACTTTTAATAACTTCATTGACAAGAGTATTCCGTGATAGTTTCTAATTTATTATGACTCGTAAGTATTTTGCATCTTTAGTTTGAGTCAGTTCTTTTCCATGAATAAAATATTTTGAATTTATTTGTTTCTTTTTCTTTGTTACTCTTAACAGAAAATAAAACTTTCATTTATATATATATAGATGATTAGGAGGATTGAGACTGCAATCTCTTTACACAAGTTGTTTGAAATGTCCGTCAAGGGAGGTTGGTCCAGCCCTAAGTCTGCGGTACTGTGTCAAGTCTCATAGAGGGATTTAGCGTTGCTCTCCGCTGCCACTCAATACACAAAAAATGACACAAGTCTTTATAAAAACGATTCAATGTTTATTCTGCAGTAGACTGGCTATTCTTCATAGAACAGCGAATATAATTGTTATATAACTTCTGTAAAACAATTTTAGTATATTCAACAGTCTCCCTGCCTGTCTCCTCACAGGTACAGCAGACGGTGAGGGTTTTCTGCACAAATCGCTGTACAACAACTCCAAAAACTCTTATTAAATCCCTTATATTAACTTCACCGCCGTCTCTCTCTGTCTTGGGCATCGCGGAAAATTAGAAGTAAAAATTTACCCACTTTCCAAGATGCGATCGATCTAAAATTTGACACATGGACCCGTCTAACATAACAATGCATCGTATCAAAATTTCAGATCCATCGAACGTACCGTAATTAAATTAATGCATTTTTAGTTTATCCTTATTTAACGTATGTATTCAAATTCACTGTTTGTTATTGTTTTTTTCTCACGTGAGAGTTTGAGTTGACGCGTTGACTCGACCCATCGAAGTACCGGCGTGCTTTTGTTTACATTTTACGTGTCACGCTGAGCTCGGTCAAGCGATCGGTGAGCAGACTTTTCCCATCTCCCCCCCCCCTTTCCACCCAACCCCCAGGGTTGTGAAGCAAAGTTGAGTTAAGACAGATTCAGTCTGTAAATGTTTGTCGCGTTTGAAAATAATCAATACTGTTAGTTATGTCTCATATATAAGGGATTTATAGTCAAAAACTTTGTTTTTACGGTTTGTTTTATAACGGGGTTGTTTTATTTCATAATCAAAACCCTCGGTCCGATCCGACCCGACACTCAAGTCTCAACGCCACTGACTCACTGCTGTAATAACTGGTCCCCCTGACCTCTGGCTTATCCTCTCACCACACAACCCACGTGATCAGGGTCGGATTTCCACCTAGGCCCACAAGGCCCGGGCCTAGGGCCCCATCCAGCCAAGGGGCGCCGGGCTTGGAATCTTTACATAAGCCCAAAAGCCTGGCTTCATTATCAAAAAGCTTTATCGAAAATAATAGTATAATAAATATTTTTACTACATTTTGCATACACTGCCCAGTAGTCAAGTGCACGGGGTTCGTTTGTGTTGGTTTGTCATTGTAAGCCGCGTTCTGAGCTGCTGTTGTGATATTGTGGAGAAGGCGTAGGGTGGGTGTGACAGATTGCACCACCAGAAAAAACTGCACGACCCCGACTTCCCCTCTCCCCATACCACACACAGGACAAGACACCGCCCGAGCCGGGATTAAGGTTTCAGATTACAGATAATTGACAGGGACCGTATTTTCATATTTTAGAAGAGCAAGGGTGCAGTATTTTGCGCCCCTTGTAAGATGTTTGGGAAATGTGGGTCACTAGCTAATGAAGGGTTCATCGACTGGACAAATCTGTTCAAAGAATGAAGGAACATGAGAATTCGGACGAACACAGGTCAGCACTTGCGACACTTATAGTTATAGCTAGGAAGAATGATGGCGGTAGAGTTGACAAGAGTCTTGTTCTTCAAACAGAAGAAGAAATAAAATACTGGGATAAGGTTTTGAGGCGCATTGTGGCTGTTGTGAGCTTACTTTCTGATTAGGATTTTTTTTTAAACAGTGGGAACTATGTTATGACCATTGAAGTTTTGGCTGAGTTTGATCCTTTTCTGGACTTACGCATAAAACGCCACGGTAACAAAGGAAGTGGCACAACATCATATCTTTTGTAAAAAAATATGCGATGAAATGATTAATATCATGGCAGAAAAGGTAATAATTACAATACAATCGTGACTGAGATATAAAAAAAAATCAAAATGTTTCTCTATTTCTGTGGAGCCCGGACATTTCTCATGTAGATAAATTTTCTTTCACTGTGAGATATGTCCCTGAAGACGAATATTATTTAGACTTAGATGTTTATTAGTCACTACAGTCAAAAAAATTATGTGTTCTGTACTACAGCATTTAATTTGCTAAATTTCCAACATTGCTTCGAGATAGTTGGGGGGCCCAAAAGTAAAAAGTTCCTAGGGGCCCTGGGTCTCTTAAATCAGGGCCTGCACGTGATCAGAGTTCACTACAACATCATACCCAGGAACTCGTGTTCACTCAGTCAACAGCATTCACCAAACAGTGATTCTCATAGACTAGACATACTGCATGAGATTGTGTACACAATAAATAAATAAATAGATTATATATTAGTTAATAAGAATAAAAATATCGATTGATATTTGATTAAAAAGGGTCTTTTTTGTTTTCAATGCTTTTTCTTAAACATTTTAAAAAAGAAATGATAACACACACTCAACTTTGTTTGTCAATTGTTTTTAATGTAATCTCATGTAGTAAAGACTTTATCTGTGGTATCCTTTTTTATTAATATGAATATTTCTCATATAGCAAAATAACATATGTGTTATCCTTTTGCTTTAAATGTATTTATTTTTAATATAGCAAAGAATTCATCCGTGGTTTCCCTTGAGCTCAACGCATTGATAAATGGCAATAGCAAGCTAGTCAGCTGTGACTATCTTAGACAATTCACCACTGATGAAAACAGCTTAGACATCTTCTGCCAAAACAAACCAATGATAACAGAACTAACAATCAGTTGGGAAGGTACTGGATCTGTTTGCTCAATACTGATTAATGGTGGTAAGTGTTAGAGTTTGACTGGGCATAATGTTTTAAGTATTGGCTGTTTTAAATACATGCGTTTTGTGTGTATATATATATTTATATATATATATATATATATTATTTATATATATATATATATATATATATATATATATATATATATATATATATATATATAATATATATATATATATATATATATATATATTGATTTTACTGTTTCATAAATCGAAACGTTTCTGAAGCATTAGAAAATATGTTTAAAGTATTTTCTTTACTTAAAAACACAATTAACACCTATTTTAAACGTTGAAGTATTTGAAACAAACATTATCCAAAATTTCAAATTGATAATAAAAGTGTTATAAAGTGGAAAAGTGACATGTAAGTAACCATTTTAATATTATTGTTTTAAAATGAAAAAGACATTTAAAGTCTATGTAGTATTATTCTTCTGGAAATAGTTTCTTTCTTGTAATAAACATTTTTTTTTAAATTTGGATTTTGTGTGTATGTGTACCATTATAATGAAGTTTTTGTTTACTTTTACAAGTAGTACATTTTAATGTATTTTTCAATTTGTTTTCTGTTAGGTCGTAATTTTCTGCCCACAAGTAAACTATCAACACCCCAAATGAACTTCCTCTCTCCAACATTTTACAATGTCATGAAGTCAGTCATTGACGGAAACACAAAAGATGGAAACTGTTTCAGATTTACGAGTCAAGGCTTACATTCAGTTTACTTTACAATTCCTCAACCAAAACAAATCTATAGGATATTGATACATACAAGTAAGTTTTAAATACTTGAAAGCAAAAATTTTTGCCGAATTATTTTATTTTTTTTAAATTTTGTATTAGTTTTTTTTTAATATAAAGAAAAATACATTTTTAAAAAAAATTTAAAAATATTTTTTCTGCTTTTAAGTCTCATTAAAAATATATATATATATTTTTTAATTTTACGATCATAGCTAGATATTTTGTTTGCAAATTAAAACTTGAAAATTTAAAATCTTATTATTGCCTTGTGCCTTACAAATAAAGAGTATCGAATTAAACTATATTTTAAAAGATATGATTTTTGTATTACAATTTCAATGTAATTTACGCCAATACAGTAAAACATAAGAGGTAGTTCTGATATATAACCATCTTTAAAGAAGCAAAAAGATATTTATGTGTGTGAAAATAATATGTAAAAATATTAGCACATAAATAAGATTTTTTTTTAAACTTTGGTAAAACAGACAACAGTTCAAGACTAAGGAGATCTAGGAATAAGTTTGACGAACTAAATCATGAAACGCAGACACGATTGTTTAAACATCACGCTAAAAATATATTATGTTGAAAACGTTGGTTGTCTGAGATCTGGAATCAATGTACATTTTTCTCTTGTAGGGGGGTTTGATAAATTAAAAAAAAACAACTTATGATACGTTGCGTTACTAAAAAAATATGTTTAAGTGAATAGGTAAAATGGGAATGTTGGAAACAAATATCTTACAATAAACACTTTTTATAGCAAACAATTATTACATGATTGCAACATTTCACAATAAAATATACTTTTTAGCACGGAATGTTCCAAGATGATAGTATCTCACTTGAGATGAATACAGTCATATTTTCTTAATTAATATAGATGACAAATCATACAACATAACAAATTGAGATAGATAAGTACGATTAATTTTACGTTTTTATAGAAATGTTCTTAAAATTTATTTTCTTGGTTTTTTTCTTTTATAACTATAAAAAAAAATACTCGATTTTAAAGAATGTGTTCTTCTTTTACAGGAAACCAATATCTTGACGTATACAGCTTCACGTTAAAATGTTTTAATGATAGAAATCAAAGTGTGTGCACACATTTCTTGAATTCCTCTGAGACTTTAATCACTTTGACTTTAAGTGATACAATTTTAATCTCTAAACTCTTTATACATGTTACCAACGGAACTATGGAAATATGTGAGGTCGAATTGTTTGGAGGTACGTTAAAAAATCCATTATACCTTGTAATATTTCTTTTTTCTTTTTATTTGCAAGCCAAATACATTGAAAGAGTATGTTTAATGATTCTTTTATCTCCTGTAATAATGGTACATTATGATATAATTTTTCATTAATGTATAGTACGAAAAGTGTTTTTGTTACTTACTTTTAACAATATAAAAAGTCTTGGCCAGTCCAATGTCAAGATAAATTAACTGTTATTGTCAAGTATTTAGAGTTTGCATTTTAATTTTTAATTATTCCAAAAATTGTAAAATTTACATCCATTATTAGTTTTAAAGTTGTTCAATTTACATAATTTGTAATTTCTTTTTTTAATATTTTTAAATTTATAATTAGGGATTAAAATTGTTTATAGTAACAAAGACTGACGTGGGACTTTATGCTTATAATTATCAATTAATTGTTGCTTTTAGTAATGACTAAAATATTGATAACAATTATAACAATTTCTATTAATTTATTAAATAATGGCAATTTAACACTTTAAGAAGCTAAATTTTAATTGCTTTTCTTTTGTCTCAAATAAATGAAATGACAATAATTTAAATTCTATGCCATGACAGATTCCACCAACTGTCTAAGAAAATTATTTACCAAGTGTTATTTCGTCTCTATTTTTTTCCGTAAATAGAATGCCCCGCTTCAAAGTATGGTGTAGACTGCAGTAAGACTTGCAGACCATTTTGTGTAAACCAGACATGCAACTATGCTGGTATTTGTCATCACTGTGCAGATAGAAGTCAGACAGCAAGCTGTACAAAAGGTATCGGAATAGAAAGTTAACGCAAACAAGGAACATGTTATGGATTTATTGAAATAAACTATATTAAGTCAGTAAATGGTATTTGCTGCGTACAGTTTCTTTGAATCAATCGTATACGAACTCGAGGGATCGAACATCCAGGAAAAAGTTGAAATACGAAAATGCTAATTTAACTAGGCGTTAAGATGTAATAAAAACAACCCGTAAAAAACCAAGTTTTTGACTATAAATCCTTTATGTATGAGACTTAACTAAAAGAATGTTCATTATAATACGCAGCGCAAGACCATCCAAAAATACAAAATTGTAGTTGTGTCGTAAAACATGTTTAATATAATGCGCACTGATCACGAATATGTTTATAAAAAGAGCTGTCAATAAAATACGCACCTTATTGCGCGACATAAAGGTTGTTCAATATAATACGCCCCGCGACGCTCTATCTCAAAAAATAGCATGTGTTACGGTCAGATGTTGTGGTGTGGGGATGACTACGCATAAATGGGGTGGTGAACACTTGTCCTCGTGGAACGGGGGCAAGTGAACTCAAGGTACGTGCAAGTTGTAATGAATTGACAGGACCACGGTCAAAGGGAGACATGGTGATTGACCCAGGGTCCAGTCAAAAACCGGTCGGACCAGACGGGGGTATAATAGGGGTCACATTGTGTGTCGCGGGGAGAGTGTTAAGTTGCCAAGTAGCAGGCAGGTGAAAGACGTACGATAGAGTGTGGAGTTTTTTTGTGAACGTGGTCCAATCCGGTCGAGCTGGGCCGAGGACTCTGGATGGTATGACCATCAACTGTAAACTGCCAATTGTACTGTACCATAAATATGTTCAAAGCTTCTGGATGTCATTAAACTTATGTTGAAGAAAACAACCCAGCGTTGCTAAATCTTTTACCCGTCTACGTGGTAAATATCTGTGGCCAAGGGGGGGCCTCAACCCCTAGACAACGACTCCGCCACAGTGGGGGCCCCGTCGAAAAACCGAGCCAAGACGCAGTGCATCAAGACACGTCACTAAAGGAGAAACGACGAAAAACACATCAACGAACTGGCCGTACTAGCCATCCCGATAGCAAGATCATCACGAGAGCGTAGGGCTTACACCTCGTAACGACGAGACCAGGGGTGTTGAAGACAGCCGTAGCAGTGATGTTGAAGACAGCCGTAGCAGTGATGTTACAGACAGCCGTAGCAGTGATGTTACAGACAGCCGTAGCAGTGGTGTTACAGACAGCCGTTGCAGTGGTGTTGTAGACAGCCGTAGTAGTGGAATTGCAGACAGACGCAGAAAGGGAGGCCATACAGACTACACCCGGAAGAGCATCGGAGGAATAACGAACACTAACTTAGACAGTAACACAGAAGCTGATTACAGCCTGGACAACTTCGAGGTTACAACCTCAGTAATACGTGACAGTGAAGGCGGTGACTTTGTGACTCTCTCGCCTATGGATATTGATACTGCCCTGGTATAATGTGTTTTTCTTATGTATGGGTACTATTTGTGTGGTAATTTCTATCGTACAGGCAAGTACAACTTAATTTCTAATATTAAATTAGTATGTTTTAGATATTATATATTATATATTTGTATATGATGAATCCCCAAATTGTATTATTGAGATAGTAATTGTTATATTGGGTCCCTAATACAAAACGATAGGAAGACGGTAGACGAATTTGAGATTGTGACCGTAGAGTAACTACTAATATAGAAACATCGACATGGAATTGCCTAATGTAGAAAAACTGAGACAAAGTGCCCGGGAGCTGGGATTTGAAGGGGAGGAGGCAAAGAGATGGGTTATAGAGGCGTACAAGAGGGTGGAAGATGAGGAAAGAGATAGAAGGAAGAGCGAGCAAGAGGCGCGCAGGAGGGAGGAAGATGAGGAAAGAGATAGAAAGAAGAGGGAGGAAGATGAGGAAAGAGATAGAAAGAAGAGGGAGGAAGATGAGGAAAGAGATAGAAAGAAGAGGGAGGAAGATGAGGAAAGAGAAAAACGAAAAGAAGAAAGGGCTTTCAAAAGGGAGGAGGAGAGTAAAAGGTTGGAGCACATTAGGATAATGGAATTGAATGCAAGTGAGGAAAAGACCCCGAGGGTAGAACAAAAAAGCACAGGGAGCTCGGGAAATAAACTACCAATGTTTGACGGGATAGGGGATAACTTAGAATTTTTTTTGGTACGATTCGAGGACGAAGCGAGACACAAGGAGTGGCCAGTGAAACATTGGGGGTATGAACTTAGAAAATTGATGCCACAACCGCTACTACCGGTGTGTTATGCGGGGAGTGGAAAGGGAGTAGAGGCCTCATATGAGGAGGTGAAAACCGCCTTATCCAGGCATTTTGGGCTAACAGCCCAAGGATATCGAGAAAGGTTAGCAGGTGTTAGACCCAGAAAAGGAGAGGACATATTAGCTTACTCAAACAGAATTAGACACTACCTGACCAAGTGGATAGAGCTTTCAAAAACCGAGAAAACCTACGAGAAACTATTTGAGCTCACGGTAGTGGACAAGCTATTACAGACAGTAAGCGGGGGGGGTTGTTGAGCACATATTAGAAAGGGGAAGTCTGGATTTAACATCGGTTATTAAAACGGGTGAGGGATACATGGCGGCACACCCAAGTGTGAAATTGACAAGGGATAGTGCACCACTCATAGGGAATCAGAGAGTCCAAGGTAGGAGGGAAGAAAGCCGAAGAGAAGACAATTATCAATGGAGGGGAACAGGCTACCAAACAAAAAGATGACAATCTAGGGGTTTTGCTGGGGTGGGAGAAGTTAATGGGGTTAAGGTTAAGGTTGTACGGGACACGGGTTGCGGAATCGTGGGGGTAAGGGAGTCTCTAGTTGATAAGGAGTGTGTGACAAACGAGACAGTCACTTGTATATTGTTTGATGGGGAGAGAAAGGTTTATAGGGTAGGATATATACATGTGAAATCACCGTATTTTACGGGAATGACAAAAGCTGCCCTACTAAAGAACCCACACGTTGACCTAAATATTGGAAATATCAAGGGAGCTACCATGGGAGACGGGTATAAAGGGGTAAGGCCAATACACAGGGGCAGAGGCTACAGCCCTGGGCCCAATACTACAATAAAACAAAACCACATTAATGCAAATTGGAATAGAGACAGCCATAGATTTACAAAAATAACTAAGGAGCATAGTTCGAAAGGGTACAAAATAGAAAACATCGGGACAGAAGTAGTAGCAGGGGCGGTAACGACGAGGGCACAGAAAAAAAACCCAAAACAGTACAGTAGTACAGTGAAAAGACACCTCACGGAGTTTAATATACAGCCAGAGGATTACAAAAGATTACAAGCCGAAGACGTCACGTTAAGACGAATACACGAGCATGCGAAAAAAAGGAGTATGAAGGGGACGGAAAAGTCATTAGTTAAATACAAGGGAGGACTACTAATGAGAGAGTATAATGACACACACATCAACCCTAATATTAGTCAGGAACAATTGGTTGCACCGAAAGTATTAAGAAAAAACATATTGGAGATAGCCCACGATAATAGTTTATCTGCACACATGGGGATAGCTCGCACCAAGGAGCGAGTGCTAAAAGAATTCTGGTGGCCGGGTATAGCCAGTGACGTACGTCATCACTGTAGAACATGTGATGCATGCCAAAAAGTAAAAAAAAGCGCCGGAGGGATTGCCCCGTTAGGAGACATGGAACTAATAACAAAAACATGGAGTAAGGTTGCTGTCGACCTTATCGGACCAATAATACCTACATCACGGAAAGGTTATAAGTATATTCTCACACTGGTGGACACAGCGACCAGATGGCCAGAGGCTAAACCATTAAAAAAGATTGACGCCGAGGAAATACAGGAAGCACTTCTCGGCATGTGTTAAGTTGCCAAGTAGCAGGCAGGTGAAAGACGTACGATAGAGTGTGGAGTTTTGTGAACGTAGTCCAATCCGGTCAAGCTGGGCCGAGGACTCTGGATGGTATGACCATCAACTGTAAACTGCCAATTGTACTGTACCATAAATATGTTCAAAGCTTCTGGATGTCATTAAACTTATGTTGAAAGAAAACAACCCAGCGTTGCTAAGTCTTTTACCCGTCTACGTGGTAAATATCTGTGGCTAAGGGGGGACCTCAACCCCTAGACAACGACTCCGCCACAATGGAGGGCACTCTAAGTTTTTGTGACAACCTGTGACTGGGGGGGGGGAAATCGGACAAAATCGCTGGACGTCATTTATGTACGGTCCCTAAGAGGTCGGACGTGTAGCTACTGTGTGAAATGAGGTGCATGGAAGGTGGCTAGGTAGCATTTTATAGCGTCATGACGGGGGAAATTATGCGATGTTTCGATCGGGTAACCCGGGTATCGTTCAAAATTTTGTACCCGGGCAGAATTGTCCAACAATATTGACAGCCCTAGTCACAGGAACGCTTAAGTATTTATATGTTTTTCACCGCATGTTTAAGCAGTTTTTTGTCCTGGACATCCAGGGAGAATACTGATATTTTGTGTACACAATGATGTAAGATGTCACTTCAGAACTTCTAATCACTTAAAAAATAAATTGGGCAATTTCCGGAAGTTAATGAACAAGGAACTCCAGATAATGCTTGGTTGGCAGATTTAGCATTTTTTGTTATATCTGACAAGATATCTAAACGTTCTTAACACATTCTTCAAACGCAAAATTTAGTGAAAAGCCAATTATAATCACATATCAAGGCTTTTGGAAACAAGCTGAAACTTTTTGAAATACAACTGTCTCAAATGCAGCATCCTAATACCACACAATGCCTCTCAATACAGGATATCATAACACGTTTTCCAGAAAGAATATATTATGAAAAATGCAGAGGTATGTTGAAGATATCATATAACTGGCTGATGAATTTCAAAGACGCTTTCAGCACTTTGCAATTTTTGAAGAGTAAATCATGTTTTTTTCTTCATCGATCTCTGTTGACCCTGATAATTCTCCAGGCAAATCTGAAGCTGGAACTCATTGAGTTGCAAAGTGATGCTGGAAGTCGCAGCAGACAAAACAGTTTACCTTCATTTACTTTTACTGTCAGCTGGATAAAGAGAGATTCAAAAAGATTCGAACATTTGCAAAGAAAATGATCAGCTTGTTTGGCTCGACATACTTGTGTGAGCAGACATTTTCAGTTACTAATTTTAACAAGAACCGTGTGAGGACGAGAATAAGTGACTCTCAAATACATGATATCATACGGATCAAAACCAGTAGCATTGAGACTGATCTCATCTGTTTACAGCATTCAAGATTTCAGTTTCACACTTCAAATTAAAATTTTGCATAAAATCTTCTCAACATATGTAATTTTTATAATATTATTTTAATCCGGCCCACGAATATCTTTACTTCAAAAAATATGGCCCACCCGTGCAAAACGTTTGTAAACCCATGCTATAGTGATATCGCATCACAAGCTGAGGGACATTGAATCTAGCCCACGTTAAAGCCACAGTAAAATGTTGATGACTGACTATCGCTAAAATTTCAATGGAAACATTAGAACTCCACTACGACCACGAGGTTATGGGACATACATTAAAAAAAAATCCAAATAAACAATTCATATTTTATTATTACTCAGATTGCAACAAAAGAAAGCCCACCTATTTCATTTATGTTACAAGTTAAGAACTCA